>JAUPFN010000023.1:13931129-13998629 GCA_036924255.1 Apodemia mormo
CTCTTATACATAAAAGGTCGAATTTCAATCGTCTTTTGCATATTGTAGCCTACATAAAGAGATTTATTTCTAACTGCTAAAATCCAAATAATAAAGTAATAGGCAGTTTAACTCAAGAAGAAATTCAATCTTCTTTGTTTACAGTTTTAAAACAAAGTCAATCCGAAATGTTTCCTGAAGAGAATCCCATCTTGTCAGCAGGCAAAACTCTGCCAGCTAAAAATCGTCTCCTATCTCTATCTCCCTTTTTAGATACTAACAATATCATTAGAGTAGGAGGGCGATTGGATAATTCTCCTTATAGTTTCGATCAGAAACATCCAATTTTAATATGTGGTAAACATCACATTACTAAATTAATATTCCGTCAAGAACATTTCAATCTGTTACATGCAGGTCCCCTCTGTTTACTCGCTAACATACGCCAAACATGCTGGCCCCTAGGAGGCAGAAATCTTGCGCGATTAACTGTAAATAAATGCATTACATGTTTCCGTCATAAATGTAAAAGTGTGCAGCCAATCATGGGACAACTTCCTAAATCTAGAACAGAACTTGAATTTCCATTTTTACATTGTTCAGTCGATTACGCTGGGCCAGTGTATATAGTCAATAAAAAAGGGCGCGGTTGTAGAATTATCAAAGCTTACCTGTGCATTTTTGTATGTTTGGCAGTGAAAGCAGTACACCTGGAGCTTGTTTCAGAGCTGAGCAAGGAGGCGTACTTAGCTGCGTTGCGCCGCTTTATATCTCGTAGAGGCAAGCCACAGGACATCACTTCCGACAACGGAACTAACTTTGTCGGAGCTTGTAATGAATTAGAATCCTTTTTAAAGTCATCAAATCTAGAATCAGAACTCGCGACTGAAGGTATTAAATTCTTATTTACTCCTCCATATTCTCCACATTTCAATGGATTGGCCGAAGCGGCCGTTCGCTCTACAAAAATGCATTTGAAAACCGTGCTTAACTTAACTCATTTTACATATGAAGAAATGTACACCGCTCTCACTCAAATAGAAGCCATATTAAACTCTCGTCCCATCTCTCCCATGTCAACCGATCCCTCCGACATGGTAGCTCTTACTCCTGCCCACTTCTTAATTGGACGAACTCTCACAACCGTCCCGTCTCCGCAAGTTTCCGAGGATGCCAACTTGACTACGCTGCAAAGGTATCGACGCGTCGAGGCCATCAAACTTCACTTCTGGAGGCGATTCTCAAATGAATATATATCCCAGCTTCAAAATAAAACAAAGTGGTTTAAAGGTGACAGCTTGAAGATGGAAAACCCACTTGTATTGATCAAAGACAAGTCGTCTCCTCCTCTCGTCTGGCTCCTGGGGAGAATCGTTAAACTACACCCAGGAATCGACGGAGTAAGCCGAGTAGTGGAGATTAAAACCAAAAGAGGAACAATCCGAAGAGGCTATAACAACATCTGCGTCTTACCAGTGGACGACCAGCCCTGAACCTTTGAAGCTCTACATCTTCAACGCGGGGAGCCTGTCTACGTCTGCAGCTGTGCCCGTGCGATCGGGCGTCGACCCGCCGCCACGCCCCCCTCCGCGACCCCGGTCCCCTCGAAGACAGCGTACGACGCGCGCCTCGCACTCCACCGCTCGATACGACCGCCGACACTACGCAATTGTCTATACTTTTATACCAGCGAAATATATAATAGAAATACAGTCCAATTTTAATTTAAATAATCAAGAACCAACAATACTATTAACTCCGTGGCTTAACAGACCTTGCTCTGCCTTGCAACTTAACAGAGTCTATACCTATACCACACAAGAATAATACGGAATTGAATTACTTCTGCCTGTTTCTGTGTAATGTTCGTGGTCCTGCCTAATTCACTGCGCTACGAACAGTCGACGGTGTACAGCAAGCTATACACGTTGCGGCATGACAACATAACTACACTAAAGCTGGATCCGCACTGGCGCCTATCGTCACAAAGCATCGCGCAATGACACGATAAATGCAGATGTGACCGGCTATTTTCGCATACATTCCGGACTGCGTGTGTCTTAGCGCGCATATAACTTCGGGACGATAGGCGACGACGCATGTGCGGCTCCAGTATTACTCGATGATGAGCTAGGACACTACACTGGTCGATGTTTATGTCAGTGATAATCCATAATGATTGCAACATATATTTGTCCCGATAATTGTATATTAAAATGTGTTGGCAGAAGAATACTTAAGGAGCCTGCTACTGAGATTTTGGAAATCTCGTAAAAACCTCATTAACACATTTTCTCGACTCGGGTATCGATCCCGGAATCTGATCAGAGCTATCCCCTAGATCACACGAGGTAGTGCGGAGTAATGAGCTATTATATTAGCTAATAAATGAATTTAGATTTTTTTTACAAAAAGGCCTAAGATAGTAATTATTAGGAGCACTAGCTCCTCATACCAATCGCGCTATTTATTACATGAAATATATGAAATAAATTGGGTATACATAATTATAGTAACATTGTACATACATATAATATATTATATTCACGAAAATTTAAATGAGAAAAGTCGACTGCTGAGTTTCTTCGCTAGTAATTATAACAAAATGAATACTCGTCAAAAGTGCTTGTAAAAATTTTATTTGAATAAAAGATGTTTGAATATTATACTTTGTATTATACTTCAGTAATTAACAGCTATTTGAAGTTCTTAAACAATGTAACTAAACTGAAAAGTCGTAAAAATCCAGTGAATGCAACAATGTATAAAACAACGGAAAGGTTGAAGATTTTAAACGAGGATACTATAAAAACTTAACGATCACTGCGGTAAACAGACTGCTCGTATTTTTGTAGGGTGTAACAAAAATAAACGAATAAGTCGTAACACCACTGAATAAGGGTCATTGCACATTATAACAGCACCATAGCGGAGGAATCATAGCTCGGTACCGCTTCAAATTTAGTCTACCGGTGCCTCACATACTGTTCACGTCCTGCTTGCCAAGTTTTTTAGGCTCAACTTACACCCCTGCGGAATGGAACAAAACTTTTTGTAATAAAATTGTACATAGCTTTATGAACTTTGTGTTAATTCACCACGGATCCACTGAGGGCGTCGACAGTAGCTAGGGGAATTCTCGAGAATGTGCGAGGATTCCCCGAAAGGCACGTGACCTTTTTTATTTAGTTGGTTATTATACAATTGATATAAAATTCACTATGCTATGAATGTAATTTAATTGCAAAAAACGCTTCCATTCCATTCCGCAGCAGTGTAAATGCAGCACAACATGATATATTTCTATTTTTTCACGGTATAATATATTTACAAGCATATGAAGCTGGTCTCGTATGAGCGGGCGTATATCATTAGAGATTATATTAAATCAGGAATTTAATTATAATAAAATGAAAATTGTACTTTTGGATGATATGAAATATCTCCATTTTTAATCATCTGTATTCTACTATCATTTCTGCATTCAAGGATGGCACAATACAGCATAATTCAGTGTATAATAAATTTTCGCACGACGACTATCTCCTAAAGATATGGTAAGTATCACTAAGGCAATTTAGAGTAACAGCGCATAATAGTGATGCACGCGGCACGCTCACTCTTCACTTCCACTTGTTCTGTGTTCCATGTCTCAAACCAACAAGGCTGCTATCTCTTTCGTACGCTTAAAGTACAACTGTAAAAAGATGATTCTATTATCTCAATAAACAGCGTATAAGAACAGATATGTGTAATTTTAAGTAGATTAACTATAACTACAGGAACCTCTGATTTACGAACTATTACCATCCAATTTAAAAGCGGTCTGCTTATACATGTACCCTTGAGTTATCATCGCTGTAAGTAAAATTTTATGATATAAATTTTTATGTTTCCTAAAAGTTGCTATCGGAAAAAATTTCCGTTGAACTTCATATTTTCCACGTTATGAACTTTGGATATTGAAGTTGTAACGGCCTTAGTTTGCTATTTACCAAAAACTTCTGAATAAAGAGATAGACATGTTATACGGCTCAAACCGAAATCGGCCACAGCCTTGGAGATACCACTACCCAAATAAAGGGTGTTTTTCAGGTACCACAAACATCGATACAGGTACCAGTTTCACAGAATACGGGGAGAAATATTACAGATAGACTGATAGTTCGTAATTATTTTTGTGTTATAGCACTCACCTCGTGCTTTGGAAAACTGGATAAACTTTAAAAACAACAATGAATAATATCGACACTCAGGGATTGAACTAGCGACCGTCTTCCTAAAGCCGGGACGCTCTCCCGCTGAACTAGTGTCGACAGTCGACGTGGCGAAATTCTTCTTTGCTATGTATTATAATAAATAAATAATTATAAATGTGAATATCATCTGTAACGATGAACCCATTTAACTAGTTATACGTATATATATATACCTAGCAATCAGTACAATCGAAGTAATTGATCATATAGCACAGAAAAATTTCGCCACGTCGAGCCTGTTAACACCAGCTCAGTGGAGAACGACCCAGATTTAGGGAGACAGTCGCAGGCTCAATCCCTTCGTGTCGATATTTTTCTTTGTCGTTTTTATAGTTTGATAGTTCATATACTGAGGTGTGAGTATCATCACCGTATTTGAAATTTGGGGTATTCGACGATGATCGTTAAGGGCGATATCGAAGACCGATAGGTTTTAAGTTTTCTGAAGCACGGGGGTTCTTAAGTATACAACTAGCAAACAAAACTTGTATCCAGCGCGGCTTCAAATCTCGAATCTCGTGTTTTCAGTTGAATAATTTTCTATACATTAATGAGGCTTCAGTTTGACTTTTCATGATTTTGCGCTATTAGAATTGGCTTCTGTCCACTAAGAATGAATCGTATATATTGTGGTTTTTTATAATTAATTGTGATATGCAGATAACAAAAAACTAAAATATTTGTTATAAAAGATAAAGATTAACATTATTTGTAAGATATAATTTCAGCATAAGTAGACATTAAGCCAGTGCTTGTCGTTGTTGTGTTCCGGTTTGGAGGATAAGGTAGCCGATAAACTTATGCATGTGGCATTAGACTTCGCCACAAGATAGCAACGCACCATTAACTCTTTCCATCAGGAGACCCATCTGCTTGTTTGCTATCTTATAATACATAAAAAAAGTGACAGTAAACGCAAGTTTGGAAGTGTTACATCACAACGTTGTAAAACATCATCTTGATGTTGCTATTTTCATAGAAATCACTGTGTATGTAGTGTAGATGTACCACGGCGTTATATCACTAGGACATTATGACAGTCCATACCAGAGCATTTTCGCTTTAAATTTAAATTTTATAACGCGTAATTTTGATTATAAATATACGTTATTTAACAAAAGCAAATAGTTTTTGGGTAATATACCTAACAAGGTAAATTATTCAACAATTTTAAAAATAAGTCAACCATACATCAAACAAACCTTTAGTTTTCCGGTCTCAAAACAAGCCTCACTAGGGTTATGCTTACCTCTAAATATAAAAGTCTTCCGCTATTTCATATCACTTGCGAAACTTATTTATGTCCAAGAACTTCCTATGAACGAAGCATGGAAAAATTCCCCAGACAATTTTTACTCGGCAGCACAATATCAAAGTTTTTTTTAATATTTGTCTGTAGGTATATGAGCAGATCGGTACTTTGTAAGTGTGTGTTTTTATGTGATTTGACAATATGATTTCAATAAGTTTGCCTCTCAGAAGTATTTCAAATTACTATTTCGCATCAGCCTTAAATTTTCACGTCACTTTGTTGCCCGTCTGTCAAAAGATACGGCCTTTTATGTACCCTTTATGCCGCATATTTTGATGGTCGTAAGAGAATCAAATTCTCTCGAGTATTTTCTCGTTGACCTTAAGCCATGGAATTTGGTAAGAAGCAATATCTTGCAGAATATGTAAAGGGAAAAAAGCTGTAAATTGTATGTAGTTAAATAACAAAAAGCGAATTTACTATTATAAACTTATTATTTACGGTTGGTGCAACTCCTTTTGCACTCAATGGCTTAAGCGTACATTGTTACGTTTCAGCCATTGAGTGTAAAAGGTAGACCAGATAACGAGCAAAGTAACCTCGGTAAAATGAGGTAAAAAAATTCGTAAACTTGAGTTAACGAATACCTGTAACTTACAGACGAAGAACATTTTTACCGTAGGATTTTGGACTTTTCTAAGTATCAATTCGCTAAGAAGAAATCCACATTTTGTTATATGACCTATACAAACAGCGAAATTGTTACACCAGCAAACAAACAAACAAAAAAAAAAACGATGAAAACAGTATTGTTTGTCGGTTATCAGCTAGAGATCTTCAAGACCTGTAATAACGTTTTACTGATTTTGAACTTTAGTACTTAAAAGAGCAAAGATGTAATTACTAAAGGCCTGAAATTTAAAGTCAGATTTGTACCGTTTTTTAGAACCGGATAAACTAAAACAGGTTTCCACGTTACAGCAAGAGTACAACAGGAAGACAGACGAAAAAGGCAATGTGTTAACGTCGGTGTAAGATTAGTAGGCGGGAATATGGCAGTGATATCGTCTGACCGTTACTATTCATATAGTAAGTGCGGATTATTCTGAGTTCGATTCTAACGGAAATACGCCAGACGTTCGAATAGTAGGCCAAATGTAAAGTAAACACCTTTCGCCCTGTTTTTGACATAAAATGGCGGCCATGCGACAATTTTTGCGACTTTACAAACATGGATTTAATTTTACACTAATCTCTTCTTGACATCAAAAAAATGAAATTGCGTTCTCTGACTTTGACATGCTAAGCCTAAAAGATGTAACATTTTAATAGACGACCTACCCACGAAATTGCGTGAACATTTGTTATTGAAATTTGCAATAATAATATTTCATTTTGGGATGTTTTTCTTTAAGAATTTGTTACAATAAGTCATATCTTACGAGGCAAACGTAGCTCGGGGCGAGGTTCATATTATAATTTTTAGGGCCGGTTTGACTAGACCATGCAATATAGAATATCTCGCGTAGATTAACACAAATTAATTATTATAAAATCTTGTCTTTCAACTGTGACAATATTTTGATAATTCTTAAATCGCTACAATTTTTAAAACGAAAATCCCGCCCCATATATACGCGAGGTACAGAGCACAGACTACAGACAGATAGCTGTCTGGTCGAAATAAACTCAAAATTAAATAATGGATTTTGAAGCTTTCACCAATTATACACAGAGTAATTTTTGAGAAGGGTGTAACAAATGTGGATTTAATATAAAAGAACAAGTACTTATACGCACATTTCTAGTACATACGTTGTTTTCCACATAAGTGTGTAAGTATAATTTCTACTCTACTGTCTAATTCAGAATACGATAGTGACAAAAATTAACGGCATGATGACAGAATTTTTATAGAGTAATACGTAGTAGTCCCAATGACAGTTTTAACTTTGCTCGAGTCTTAAAACTGGCCGGCCTATCTGCTAAAGAGTGAAAAGTCAATTTTTGCAAAAAATCAGATCAATACAAAAATACAAATTATTGCTCGGTAGGCAATAATACTTAAGTGCTTGCATGACATGAAAAAAATCTGTACGTGAACAGTTGGAGGACTCGACGTCAGAACTATCAATAAAATTATTATCAATATTGAATATTTGAATCAAGTTAATAAACAAAAGAGGACCAGTCATAGGACTGCACATAAGAAGTGAAATTTTCTGTAACTTTCTGTTAAATTGTATATACACACCTACACTCACCCCTAGGTATTTCGTTAAGGGAAAGAGACGGCTAATATGTGTCAATAACATCATGAATACTGACTTGGTCATAGAGTTCTGCAACGTCTCGGCCGTTACCTATTCGGTAGGTCAATGCTTGTTGCTGTCGTGTTTTGGTTTGGAGGGAAAAGGAGACGGTAAAGAGCGGAGGCGGTTTTGGTTTTGTACATTCCTTGTGTCTTTCGGAATGACGAATATTAGGTAAACTAGAATAATTTCCTACCTTTTTTCAATTGATTAAATAAATTATATCGCTAGGAACAATCATAAAAAAATATTGAGACTTTAATTTGATTGATTGATTGATTGATCTGTAATCATATTTAAGTGTTACCATTGTATAAAACTTTAATTCCATTTGCATTAAAACAGCAATAAGTTATATATCATAATTTTCATTATAAGCATCAAATAAAAATTCCCCTTGTTTTTGTACTTAAAATAGTTTGAAGCTAATTTCTTTTTTATTTTAAGTATCTAAAAAGTGTCTTGGCAAAATCTTAGCTCAGAATTTTGTCAATCTAATTTAGATTTCTGAGATTAGCATTTGTACTAAAGTCACCTAATGACAAGATAAATTTATAAGCATAGAATACTATGAAGAGAAATGAACCTTACCTAAATTCCAACTTTATTTAGCTACTATTCTCCAAGTTTAAAAAATATTTATTAAATGCGTTTAAGCTATGGAGTTAATATGGAATCTTATGTAAAGCAATAACTAAAAAAACGATGTATGGAATCTCGCCCGTGTTCTTTATACATGTGGCATTCTAGCTCCTCCACACGGATAACAATGCACTATTTGGATTTTGTTGTATATCGGTCATAATTACCTCTTTCCATTGGAAGAACCACCTGCTTGTGTAGTAGGTATAAATAAATCTCGTATTAAACATCATTGAAATCATGACATAATTTACATTCAAATACCAGTAGTCGTCATCAATAGGGGGGAAATGACCTACGCTGACTTGTAATTTACTAACGAATATACATCAACCTGCATATGGTTGGATCGGGCCTTAAATGATAAATAATATTCTTTGGACTTTACAACTTTGTTGGAGTTCTGCACTTAATTTATTTAATGTTTTTTCTCCAAATTTTTCTGGAAAGATAATAAAGTTTTTATTTAAATCTTAACAATTCTTGGTTCCGGATGATTTCTCTTGCCTCCTTCACGTTCATAACTCTCCTTAAGCAAATGCGCCGGTTCTGAAGACTACCCTTGACAGCAACTGCCCAATTTGATCATGGTACATCAGTATAATATGTATTTTGTCAATCTTTCATCCTGTATTTTTGATACGTCCAATAGACTTATGCATTTTCTCACTTTTAATACCGATACATTCTTTTAAATCCATTCTGTCTGACTTCAGTATATGTTACTCGATCCGATTGTGAGACATCACAGATTCTCTCTCGTTTCGACCGCATTAAACATGCTTTCACACATGCTTTCATGCCTTTTTTAACACATCCAGCTCTCATTTCTTTAGAATAGAGTTGGTATAAGCACGGAATTATGGAAAGCAAAAAGGGATTCCCAACTTAGGATAATAGGTACTTTTAAATAATTACCCTAACGCTTGCTTCACTCCGTCCCTGCACACACTTTTATTCGTATATCTATTTTTTTAAACTTAATTCTTTATATTAACTTTATCTACAACAGTGAAATAATAAACGATAATAAATATGCGTCAAACGGAATAAACGAATTAATTTAACCCCAAAGTAAGCAAACACCCATATAACAAGCACATAGCTTGTAATATGGGTGTTAATCAATAATACATAGAAATATATCTTTAAATACTCAAAAATATTTAATTAACATTAAATCCAGAAATGCTAACATCCTATGCTGACCACACAAATGTTTGTACACATAGAATAATTACTCTAAGTTTGTACATATTGGAATCGAGCCCGAGTCCCACTGATTGCGTACCGCCTCGTTGGTCGAGTGGTTAGAGACCCTGACTACGCAATCAACGAGGCTCGGGTTCGATCCCCGACGGGGACAAGCATTTGTGTGATGAGCATAAATGTTTGTATTTCCGGGTTTGGGTGTTTCTTATATATATTCTAGAATTTATATATGTATTTCTATGTATTAGTATCGTTGACTAACACGCATAACACAAGCAAATAATTTGCTTACTTTGGGGCTAGATCAGGAATATTATTATTATTATTATTAAGCAAGGTCGCTAACCAAAGTCGCTGACCAAAAACCTGTCAAAAAGTCAGAATATCAAGTTATTTATAACCGAAATACTTAGAATTCAAGCAGTGATTAAACCAATTATTTTTATTTTTCGGATTTATCGCTATGAATCAAATTATGATTCGAATGAATGGCGTTTATTCATCGAGTCATCTAAATATAGAAAGTTGTGTTACATTTACATCTTATCAGAAAAATCTCTTATCTTAACGTATAAACCATTACAATGGTTTATAAACCCTGTGAATAAACCTATCAAATAATGTATATTTTAATAGAAATAAAATACGACAAGCATAAGAGGAAAATATGTGGCCATTTTAAAGTAACTAGCGATCGTCTGTGGCCGAAATTTGACCATAAACTAAACAATAAAATTTCTTTTAACTATTATAATATGACAACAAACCACGGAACAAACTTTAGACAGGCTGTAAACGTTCAAACATGTTTGTCAAACTTTACGTTTTGTTTGTACGTTTTATATCAAACATCAGCGCACACATACCAACAAGTTTGTCAAACAAGGCTTCACTTTCAAAGCAGTTTTCGCCGTGAACTGACGCTCCAACGCTCAGATGAGTAACAAATAACAACATGTCTCAGCGGCGGTCGCGCCAAAATGGCGAATTTGTTTGACAAACATGACTGTACACCTTCAAACACAATGACATTTATGACAAACACGCCGTCAATCAAATCGCTCAGATACATACGGCCAAACACGTAGTTTGTTTGACAAACACGTCAAACATGACCGTAGACTATCAAATAATTTGTCAAACACGTTAAATTTGATAAGTTGTTTGAGCGTTTACAGCCTGCTTTAGGCATAAAGAATATAGCATCCATGTGTGTATTGGTACACATCAATCATGTATGTCACACTTTGAGTAGGTATTATTTAATACTCAAAGATGTCATATGAACTTAGTGTTTGTAATGTTTATTTTTATTAATTTAATGTATTTCTAATCCATTTTATTTAAAAATATCAGGTTTATGCAGTCCTCCGCAATGTAAACTTTAACTGTGCAAAATTGAAATCTTCACCGTTAGCGCAATTGTTTTAAAAAAGGGTCCAACGTTTTCTTTCACGAATTAATATATAGATTAATACGAGTATGTTGCTAGGCTTACAGGGCAGGCGCGAATTAAACTGGATATGCCTTTCAAGGCAATTTCCTAGGTAGTCAGTGTCACTTGCATTTATTTACACAGAGAAATAGAGAGTTAAGCTTTAGCTTTTTATTCGACGCGATAAAATAGCACAATATGGCATATTTCTATTTCTTACGATATATGTAATAAGTATATATAAAAGCGTTTGATATTTACATACATTTGCTCATATGAGCGGCTATGCATTTTGCGCCCAACATTGTGTCTATTAGTATTTGTGTGGTCTGTGACGTCGGGTATACCAAATACTCACTTTTTTATTCCTATAGGACTGTCGAGCTAAATAACACCGTTAGTCGTTACGTCAAAAAAAGATTGGGCTATCCAAAATGAATTTACTTTAGCAAAAATTAATGTGAAATATACATCTTTAGTGGATCCACAAGATGTAATTTTGCCACCAGTACACATTAAATTAGCCTGACGAAAATTTTTGTCAAAGCTGGGATACAAACAGTGTTTACTGCCTTTAAATATTTACGCATTATAATAATGTTTCTGAGTATTTCAGGCACAAAATTAAACGAGGAAATTTCTGTAGGTTTACAGATATATAAACTATAGTAAGACAAGGACTTTAAAAACTTTTATAATATACTAGCTGTTGCCAGCGACTTCGTCCGCGCGGACTTCGTTTACTCCACACTGCTCCTCCCCCGTAGGTGATAGCGTAATAATATGTAGCCTATATTTTGACCCGACCTGTTAGTAATATTCATGCAAAATTTGAAGTAAATCCATGCAGTACCTTTTGAGTTTACCCCGGACATACATACAGACAAAGAGACAAACAGACAAACAGACATACAGACATACAGACAAACAGACAAACAGACAAACAGACAAACAGACAAACAGACAAACAGACAAACAGACAAACAGACAAACAGACAAACAGACAAACAGACAAACAGACAAACAGACAAACAGACAAACAGACAAACAGACAAACAGACAAACAGACAAACAGACAAACAGACAAACAGACAAACAGACAAACAGACAAACAGACAAACAGACAAACAGACAAACAGACAAACAGACAAACAGACAAACAGACAAACAGACAAACAGACAAACAGACAAACAGACAAACAGACAAACAGACAAACAGACAAACAGACAAACAGACAAACAGACAAACAGACAAACAGACAAACAGACAAACAGACAAACAGACAAACAGACAAACAGACAAACAGACAAACAGACAAACAGACAAACAGACAAACAGACAAACAGACAAACAGACAAACAGACAAACAGACAAACAGACAAACAGACAAACAGACAAACAGACAAACAGACAAACAGACAAACAGACAAACAGACAAACAGACAAACAGACAAACAGACAAACAGACAAACAGACAAACAGACAAACAGACAAACAGACAAACAGACAAACAGACAAACAGACAAACAGACAAACAGACAAACAGACAAACAGACAAACAGACAAACAGACAAACAGACAAACAGACAAACAGACAAACAGACAAACAGACAAACAGACAAACAGACAAACAGACAAACAGACAAACAGACAAACAGACAAACAGACAAACAGACAAACAGACAAACAGACAAACAGACAAACAGACAAACAGACAAACAGACAAACAGACAAACAGACAAACAGACAAACAGACAAACAGACAAACAGACAAACAGACAAACAGACAAACAGACAAACAGACAAACAGACAAACAGACAAACAGACAAACAGACAAACAGACAAACAGACAAACAGACAAACAGACAAACAGACAAACAGACAAACAGACAAACAGACAAACAGACAAACAGACAAACAGACAAACAGACAAACAGACAAACAGACAAACAGACAAACAGACAAACAGACAAACAGACAAACAGACAAACAGACAAACAGACAAACAGACAAACAGACAAACAGACAAACAGACAAACAGACAAACAGACAAACAGACAAACAGACAAACAGACAAACAGACAAACAGACAAACAGACAAACAGACAAACAGACAAACAGACAAACAGACAAACAGACAAACAGACAAACAGACAAACAGACAAACAGACAAACAGACAAACAGACAAACAGACAAACAGACAAACAGACAAACAGACAAACAGACAAACAGACAAACAGACAAACAGACAAACAGACAAACAGACAAACAGACAAACAGACAAACAGACAAACAGACAAACAGACAAACAGACAAACAGACAAACAGACAAACAGACAAACAGACAAACAGACAAACAGACAAACAGACAAACAGACAAACAGACAAACAGACAAACAGACAAACAGACAAACAGACAAACAGACAAACAGACAAACAGACAAACAGACAAACAGACAAACAGACAAACAGACAAACAGACAAACAGACAAACAGACAAACAGACAAACAGACAAACAGACAAACAGACAAACAGACAAACAGACAAACAGACAAACAGACAAACAGACAAACAGACAAACAGACAAACAGACAAACAGACAAACAGACAAACAGACAAACAGACAAACAGACAAACAGACAAACAGACAAACAGACAAACAGGCAAACAGGCAAACAGGCAAACAGGCAAACAGGCAAACAGGCAAACAGGCAAACAGGCAAACAGGCAAACAGGCAAACAGGCAAACAGGCAAACAGGCAAACAGGCAAACAGGCAAACAGGCAAACAGGCAAACAGGCAAACAGGCAAACAGGCAAACAGGCAAACAGGCAAACAGGCAAACAGGCAAACAGGCAAACAGGCAAACAGGCAAACAGGCAAACAGGCAAACAGGCAAACAGACAAACAGACAAACAGACAAACAGACAAACAGACAAACAGACAAACAGACAAACAGACAAACAGACAAACAGACAAACAGACAAACAGACAAACAGACAAACAGACAAACAGACAAACAAACAAACAGACAAACAAACAGACAAAAAGACAAACAGACAAACAAACAAACAGACAAACAGACAAAAATTCTAAAAACTATATTTTTGGCTTCGATATCGACTGTAGATCACGCCCCAAGTGTTCTTTTAAAAAAATATTCAATGTACAGTTTTGACTTTCCTACGATTTTATTATATGTGTAGATTAAGGACATAGATAAATGATTGGTCTCGCGGCGCTTGACGCGAGACCAATTATTTACCTATCTAAGACTAAGGACAAAAATGCTTGAGATTCTGTCAAAATGGACGTCCATAGATTTTTAAATTCCTAATATAGTACGTCTCTAAAGCTAGTATTATTTTATATCGTTAGTAAGCAAACGAGCAGATGGCTCTCCTAATGGAAAGAAAAACAATCTCCTATTACCACCAAAACCGTGAATGGTACGTTACGGGCGTGGCGGGATGGCAATGCCACATGCATAAGTTTACCTTGTCTACCTTATCCTTCAAACCGGAACACGACACTGGATTCAAAAACTCCATCTCAAAAATGTTTTATTCTAATAAACCACCGTAAGCACTTTTGACGAGTCAAGCTTTTTAGAATTACTACCGGATCAGAATGCGGTCACTATTTTTTTATTTTTATAAGGGCAATGAGCCCACCTCTCGTTACCACCATTGTAAGTTCTGTAAACCAGAATGAACAGCGATAACCGTCCTGATAACTTCTGAGTTGCGAGCTCAGGGTGCCCTGGGAAAAAGCTAAGCTGTCTTGGATCCCGCAACGAAATTGATCAGAAGTCACTATTTGCGGTCACTATTTATAGATTGCGGCGGATTGGTATTGTGACAGAAATAGGTAATGGTGGGACAGAACAGGAATGCGGTGGTACACGGGTGGAACTCTACTACCTAGTAGTAACGATATAGCCAATTGTTCCCCGTTTACAAACTGCCTGGCAGAATTGCAGATAGTCTATTCTTGAAAGGAGAACTCCGTGTTGGCCCGGGCTCCTTTAAAGTATAGACCAACTGCCGTTCTGTCAGGCAGGTCGTTAGAGGCGACCGATTGGCTATAGGTGTAACTATCATCGTGATTACAAAGTGGTAGAGCTCTGCAACGTCTCGCCGGGTATTTGGTACCACCGTCTTGCCTATTCCTGTCGCAATAGCGTAGTGCTTTTCATTGTCATATATTCTACACTTTTTTATCGTCAGCACTTGGTGAAACTCCATTTTAACACAATATTTGCTAGCTGATAACACTTGTACTGTTTTACAATAAGAAACAACAAGATGTTACTTCTGACTCCAATTATATCGAATGCACCTACCAACTATATCGATGATGCATCGACGCTGATTTTCATTTGCGCGTGGTCTAGAGTCTAGACCGCGTACAGTTGCACTTCTTTTGCTCTTGTTTCTATTGCAAGTCAAGGTGCTTCATTAAGCCCACGGTTAGTCTAATTGGAGACAAAAACAGTGTTAATAGGCCAAACCAAACTATAGATTTTGTTTGAACATTTACTTGGCCTTAAAATTCGATCTAATTTAAAAAATCTGAGTTAGGTACTTTGAGTCGCATCTAAAGAAGTCTATTTTAAAATTTGTTGCAAAAGAATCTTGGAACTCATACGTTTGCTCCGTCAGTCGTCACTCATTACTCATTACACTACTTCACTCCAAAAACGAGGCTATTACATTGTATTCCTTTTTATTTTAACATAAAATATAAAATTCTAACAACTGTAGCCTTGGTTAACATTCAAAGCATACAGAGCGTTCGACATGTCGTTACACTTTGTGAGTTTGACAACTTTGTGTGAGCCAATTACTTTTTTCTTTGTAGCCTTTAACATGGACATTTTATACGAAATGTATGTAAATAATTTTAAAATGTAAATATTTTTATAGCTATGTATGCTTGTGGTCCGTTGCTTGAATTAAAGGATTTTTGTGAATCCATTTTCAGTGAGCGTCTACATCGTGGAAAGAGTAACTATGATAAAGTTCAAATTGTTTATGAAGCAAGCTGATATTGATAACAAGTTATTCGTACAGTACTTATATTTATCACTAGCTGTTTCCTGTGACTTCTTTCGCGTGACCTACATACATTACTTCCTTTTAGTTAGTCTGGCAAAAAAGTTGCCTCTGTCGCTATACTCTTGTCAGAGTTTCGTGATCGTCAAGGATATCCTTTGGTATTATACTGACAATTTTGTTAACGCATTTCACGTCAGCCTGCCATCTCTCTACATTGGTGATAAATACATACATATTCCTGCCGCAATAACGTCAGTGCTTGTCACTGTCGTGTTCCGGTTTGGAGGGTAAGGTAGCCGGTAAACTTATGCATGTGGTATTAGACCTCGCCACAAGATAGCAACGCACCATTAACACCTTCGGTGTCTCTACGCGATGGTTGACTCTTTCCATCAGGAGACCCATCTGCTTGTTTGTTATCTTATGATATAAAAAAAAATAAGAAAAAAATGGAAGATAAACGAGCGTATGAGACGGTTCTTGTTCTGACATTTTTTTTTTATTTTATCCACAATTCCTCATGTTGGTCCCGACCCCTTTGAAGAATAGACCAACGATTAGATGTGTAAGTTACTACCACTGTGGCTACTAGGTAGCAGTGTTTTGCATTCCTGCCGTAATAGCGTCAGTGTCTTTTACTGTCGTGTTTCACCTTAAAGGGTAATATTGCCAGTAAACCGTCTTGCTCCGTCTTTCCCTCGTGTTGGTCTGGGCTCCTTTAAAGTATAGACCAACTGCCGTTTTTCCAAGCAGGTCGTAAAGGGACCGATTGGCTATGCGAGTCACTATCATCGCGGCTACTAGGTGGCAGAATTCTGCATTGTCTCGCCCGGGTCTGGTACCACCGCCTTATTTATTCCTGCCACAATAGCGTTAGTGCTTGAAACTGCCGTGTTCTGGTTTGGTAGCCGGTAAATTTATGCATGTGGCATTAAACCTCGCCACAAGATAGCAACGCACCATTAACATCTTTGGTGTCTACAGGCGATGGTTGTCTCTTTAGATCAGGAAGCTCAACTGCTATCTTATGATATAAAAAAGATTTGTTTATAATATTAGCGAAATATAGTAAATTATAGATTACTGTAATAAGCAAACAGGTCAATGTTAGTCTTAGGCTGCTCAAATCCTACATAGCAACGCTAATTGGACGTCATCCACAAAACCCTAAAACCGTAACCCGGTACCCACAAGCAAATCTGTTTCTAATGATATTAAGGGATGAGGAATATTCTGGAAAATATTCATATCTCTGTAAATAAAATGCCTCGTGGTCTAGGGGTAGCCTATTCGGCTATATACAGTCCCGGGTTTAACCCCTGGGTCGGGCAAAAGTGTTATTAAGGTTTTTTCGAAAATCCAAAATCTCAGCAACAGCTCGGAGTCTGATGGGTGTCTTACCACTCTCGTGCCTCGGATAAGCATGTAGAGTTATCGGTCGAGGTTATCGCTAGAAATAGTCTTGTCTCTTCTTTGTCTTTAGGACTTGTCAGAAAAATCATCGAATGTGTAGGTCAATTTCTTTTTTCGCGTTTTTTTATAAAATAATCAAGCTATTAAAGAAAAAAATATATTGTTATTAATCAATAACTTTCTACAACAAATTAAAATTTTTGAAGCCCGCTAACTTTATTAGTTACCTGACTTGAGATTTTTCGAAGATAGAAAAGATTGGCATCTCGTCAAAAAAAAATTGTGTGTGGGACCACGGTATATTAAGATGAACAATGAAGCGAGCGAGACTCGGAACGCAGCAAAGTAGTAAGTAGGTACTTTCTGAGTTCCGAAACACTTGTTTACTTTTATAATTTTTGTGAGCGAACTTATAAAAGTAAACAAGTAAGTAAGTAAACAAGTAGAAAATTAATAGGTACAGTGCACAAAATCTTGGTCCGGGCGCAGTGACATGTATAATATTATACACGTCAATGTCCGGGCGTCATATATCAGGAATGCACTATATCGATTATGAAATGATTATGTTAATATGCCGTCTCCCACTTGGCCGATTTTCGGGTTTCGGTTTCGGTTTCGGGATCTGTGCCTACATTATTATTTGGAGGCTGGATCATCATTCAAACATTTATCACTGAAAAGAGCTCCTCTATTCCAAAACATGACCCATCTCTGACACAACTCTCATGTTAGATGTCAATATATAATACAACGTTCCGTGGAAGTTCCATTTTGTAACTATTTGGAGGGTATAGCTAAATTAGCTTCAAAGAAATTAAAGTTATCGAATCGTTTAAAACAGTACTTACTTCAGATTGGGCCATGTGCTAATACTTTATAAAGCGCTAATTCAGCCTCACATGGAGTCATTTCGGCCGAACCGCCGTAAATCGTAGTATTAAACACTCAAACAAGTATAATCACACCCGGTTCCCTTACGTAGTACGCAGAGAAAACCGAACTTCTGTAGACTTTCCGGTTTACCGATTTGTCAGTTGTGATGAGTGGTGATCCTCATTGCCACACTTTACCGCCTAAAACATTTCATTTTGATAAAATTTAACGTAAAGTGGTACGCCTTATCGACAATCCTATTCGTCAACATCATCATCATCATTATCCTGGCGTTAATCCCGGGGAGGGCCAGGCTCCACTTTATTATTTTACTTATCCACTTTGACCGATCTTAAGCAATTTTTATTTCGAACCCTTTAGTTTCGAGAGAAACGTTGGATCTCTATGTTTATTCTACAATGTAATGAGGTATATGATTTAGTACCGGCTTTTATGTTCCACCATCGCATCACTAACGTAGTGTGGGAATCCATTTACGCCATCTTCATGATTGGTCGTATGCGGCTATTCGACTTGCCGCTATCTTTTTTATACGAATGCCGGGGACACGGGGATACGGGTATGAAGATATTGTTAGACTAATTGAATTTGTAAGCAAATATGATAAGAAGTGTTGTTAATATAATATCGCCTTGTTTCTGTCGTAGAAAAGCTAGTGAAAGAGAATCGGCCAATATAATACTCGTATCAATAAGTATCTCCGGGGCTCAAACGTGATTTAAATCCTGAATAAGGTCGCATAATGTGACGAGCTTTTAGCGAATGTCATAACCGTCGACTTGACTCAATGCGTCCCCTGGCATATATGATGACAAACATTGAATTTACTCATACAAATGCAACATTTATTCTTCGGTCTGTTAAGGCTTATTTTCCTGTAGCAAATTCAGCTCCTAACATTTATATTTTGAGGCGATCTGTAAAGTTTACTCGGATGAAGCTAATACATAGTCTGTGTAACCTTTGACCAAATAAACTTTTATTAACACTTTTTCCCAAGCGACTGTAATTTCAGAAAATAAAAGATTCATTCCTCATGAGTTTTATACTTATTTTATTATTAAAATGTAGTAGAAAGATTTTTATATAAATGCCTAAAGTATCGACACGCCAATTCCCTTGCAGAGTAGGTAGAGTGATCCGGATATCTTAGAGTGACCTGAACATTTTTAGATTTTCTGGTCTAACAAGATTCACTGGTTCATCGGTTAGCGTCATGGGTTGTTATTTCTCTTGTCGTATTTTGTCGACCTGACACCACACCACCTACGGATGCGTGCATGGAATCAAAAACTTTCTAAAGCGACTAATTTCACAAACATGAAGCGACCACGACAAGTTGTTGGTTATATGTAAGCCCAATTTTTTATAGATGAAAGATAGGGGAGATTTTTACCATTTAAGCTCACTGGAGGAATAGTTTGTAAATGAATTTGTGATAAGAATAGTTTAATATACTTCTAATCAATTTTATTTAAAAATATTAATTTTCAGCAGTCCTCCGCAATGTAATGTTTAACTGTGCCAAATTTTATACTCCACTATTCGCGTAATTGTCTTCAAAAGAGATCCAAAGCTTTTTCCTTCACGTATTAATGTATAGATTTTCTTCTTGCTTGTGTACGTTTGCAACTTTCTGTAAAATATTAAAGCAGTAATTTTGTGTGGCTTAAAAAGTGGGTCAAATTATATATTTGTTGTTAAGTTCTGTAGTATTTTCTTTTTTTTAGTAACACAAGGGTATCTAACTTGTCACTCAGAGAGTTTTTGTGGTTGTGGCTAGCCGAAAATAATAGCTTTATGAGAAGAATATTCTCATTAAATCTTGGGTTAGATTCTAAGGTTGACAGAAAAATTTAAGTAATGTTTTTCGGTGATAAAATCTTCAAATTTTTAACGGTTTAAAGAGGGTGGTATGATAACATATTTGTGCCTCACATGAGGAAATAAAGCGGTTGGTCTCAAATATCACAAGAAAGTTGTAATCACTTAACTTAACATCAGGACAATATAATGATTGCCATGAAATCAAAAATTTCACAGACACTTCTAGTCAAAAAAAAACATTTCGAGGCCCAAATCTATACTTTTTTTACATCATAAGATATCAAACAAGTAGACCGTTCCGCTGATGGAAAAAGTCAACCATCGCTAATAGACATCAAAGATGTTAGTGGTGCGCTATCTTGTGGTGAGGTCTAATGCCACATGAATAAGTTTACCGGCTACCTTACCCTCCAAACCGGAACACGACAGCGACAAGCACTGACGCTATTGCGGCTGGAATAGGGAAGGCGGTGGTATCAGATCCGGACGAGACAATGTAGAACTTTACATACTACGTGGCTACCTAGTAGCCACGATGGTAGTGACTCGCCTAGCCAATTGGTTGCTTTTTATGACCTGCCTGGCCTATTCTCCAAAGAAGCCCGGAATCAACAGGGGAAATATATTAAGTATATATAACATAAAACAGGGGAAACATATTAAGTATAAATATAAATACTTTATAGATTCAGGCGTTACTTTGCGGAAATCCATTGTTCAGATGAAGAAAAGTAGTTATTTTGCAAATTTCCGCAAACTCTTAAGTGCATCTTTGCGATGCCACTGAAAGTGAAAACATATAAAAGCGGTGAAAGAAATGGAACAAATTCGTCGTAGGCCTGAAAAATAATGAAGATCCCAGTGGCACAGTTATCCACCCTGGTCCACCACACTTTACACCACGACAACACCAAGCGCAAAAGCATACAATATACGCACCCAAGAGTGCGTATATTGTGTGCTTTTGTACTTGTAGTTTTCTTCATTTGTCCAAATCTAAGATTTCGTTTTTCAGTAAACCGTCCCTCACACGCTGTCATGTTTAAATGTGTTACATACGTATTTATTTTCTTTTCTATTACCAAGTTATGGGTAACACAAGGGACATTTAAGCTTGAATGATTCTGAACAAATTATCTAACTCTGCAATAATGTGGATAAAAATTTGGCTCTGAGATAGATTCTTAATCATTTTTAGCTTTCTTTCGCTTATTCATCGAATTTTTGAACCTTTTAATTAACTTTTCTTCAAAGAAACATTTCCCCTATTAATTCACCTTACTTGATTAGCAAGCTTTTAATTAATAACCCAAAATATAACGCCTACGTTTTGGTTAATCGCAATCAGATAAAGTCATAAAAGGAATACAAAAATTTCTGTAGCGTGACTTTCTTTTCATAAATATGCATTAGCCCTTGCCCTTTGAACCCTTTTCTCTCACTCCTAACCTCAGCGCCCTATATGTTTTGATCTATTTTAGATTGTAAGAATGTACATAAAATATTGTTTGATACTTTCTTATAGTTCAATATAAACGATCGCCTGTGACCGAAATTCGACCACAGACTAAAGAATAAAATCTCTTTTAATTTTGACAACAGACTTTAGCCGTAAAGAAAATATTATACATGTGTGTATAATACCCTGTAACTATGTCACATGAATATAATATGTGAATCGTTTATTTTTATAAATTAAATGTATTTCTAATGCAAAGTATTTACAGAAAAATGGTTTTTGCAGCCTTCCGCAATATAAACTTTAGCTGTTCCAATTTTCATACTCCACCGTTCTCGTAATTATCTTTAAAAAGGGTACAAAATTTTTCCTTAACGCATTTATGTATAAAAACTGAAGCGAACCAGCGGCGGTGGCGCTGGTGCGGCGGGCGAGGCCAAAAATTCACGCGACGCGGATTTACAGGCCACGGGAACTTGCGTTCACCACCGCGACCAGTATAGTCCGAGAGCGAAATTACATTTTCAACTTTATTTCGATATTGCTTGGAGTGGAGTAGTTTTGTACTTTAACACTTACTATTTGGAAGAGAATGTGTAGTACATGATTTAAACATTAATCGAGGTACAGTATAGATGTTAAATGTCACAAGAAGTATGAGAAATAATTACTAAATCCAGACAAATTTTTCAAATCAGTTGCGAAATCTTTGATTTATAGTGTAGCCGCTTGATAGTTCATTATCGATAGGGTTTCATTACTTCATTAAATACAATAGTATATATACTATTCATGATTTAAAAAATAAATTATCAAAAGTATCGATACTATTTACAGTATTGCTATTTCATATTGCATTAATCACAATTACTATCGGTAGTATCAACACTATCAAAACTATCGATAGTCAACTCTATTCTAATACTGACCGATACTATCGATTGTACAACTATCAATAGAATCGAATATATCGTTAGTTAATGTAATATTGTCTAACAATACCATTGATAAAATCGATACTTTGTTTATCTCCAACGATTGATACTATCGACACAATCAATAGTTTATTTGCATCGTTCAATACTATGGACAGATCGACGATGCAATCAATATTATGGCGTTTCTAGAGATTAAAACTATCAATTTTTTGGCGACACTAACATAATTATATTTTTGTGAATATTCAACATTGTAGACTTTGTTTATACTTATCTTCCAAATTACTGGCTTGTAAATATTTGAAAATTAAAGTTACAATGTTTATACTGTATTTTGGGGCAACTACAAGTTACAAATAAACCGTTTTGATTCCTAGAATATTCGCTGCTACCGCCGCGCCACCCGAGTCCGCTTCATGGCATGATAGTACTGTTTCATAGTCTTGGGTAGTTCGCGAGCGACCTAGGTGGGAAGAGCGCTCCTTTAGGTGAACTATGCGAACTAGTTCATTGAAAATCCCGCTCTTAGTTCTTTTTATATTTCTGTTGGCGTCCACTTTACTAGACAGTGGCACTATGTGACCAAACGAGTTATTTACTTTTACTGTGCGCGCTTTGATATTTCGATAATCGATATCGATACTAAACAACTTCAAATCCCCGTGGTTGAAATTTTATTAAATCATATGAAATCATAACAATCGTCAACTGAAGTATTGTTGGCTAATTATCAAACAGAATACTGTTTCGAATAATCTAGAAGCGTGTAGAGTTGAAGCGCGCGCGCTAACTATCTAGAAATAAAGGAAAGAGATAGCTACTCCTATTAACAAACAAATAGTTGACCTGGGCTATGCCATAATGGACTTTGTGGGATATGGCATAAGGTTGAAAGTAGCGTGTGCTAGGATTTATGACTCATAACATGTTTACGATAAGAAGTGATTCATTGTTTCCCCGATAAATTTAGATTTTTCTGGACTTTACCCTGCCTATAAATTGAGAGCTGTTGACAAACTCAGGGCAGTTTTTATCAAGCAATCGAGAGCGATATATCAAGTGACCAGTGCGAAGCGAGAAGTGTTTTATGGTATAGTGTTCTAAGTTCAGTGATAGTACAGCGAGTGACTAGGGTGTAAAGTGTATTTTAGTATTACGTTGTGTTGTGTTGTGTAAATACACGGATTTAATATAACTGGTGTTTTCATATAATCACGAACCCGAGTACGTAACAATACTAATACCATTTATGTCTTATTTTACGGTAAGTTTAATTAAAATTAAAAAAAATCTCTTCTATTCCCATTTATTGTTACAAATAATTGATTATTATTATTATTATATATCACGTTAATTATGACTAATTATTAATATAAAGCATTTTATTTTTTCGTTTTTATTTCGATAAAAGATTTTATGTGCCATAACAAAAAAGTCAACTTTAATTGTAAAAATTCATACTTTTTAAGTATTCTAATATAATTACATATTATACTAGGAACTAGCCTAGCTGTTGACTAATCATTTATATAAATTATTTTATTTTTCATTATTTAAATAAAAAATCTCATATTACATAAATGGACGTGTAAAATTTTCGTGTACTTTGCATTTTTTAAATAACAATAAACAAAACTTACAATAATCATAACTATATTTTTTTCTTTATTTATTGTTTTTAATAAATTATTTCAAAAAAAGAACTAATGAACTAATAGAACGAACTAGTTCATCCTTGGATTTTGAACTAAATTGAGCGCTCTCTGTAGTGACCGGTTAGGCCCAAGCCTACTGTTTCATACATTTGTTTTAATCACTCGCCGCTTCGCCTGACGCGCACCCAATTCGTTCGGCAAAACTCGTCGGTCGTCTGACCGGTCGCCACGCCGCGTGGTATGCTTAGTACTTTCCCATACATTCGTTTTAGAAGTTAGAGGTTTCACCGTTTGCGTCGCGCGAACTGTGGCCAGGTCGTAACTTCATCAAGTACGTGTAAACAGTTGTTTTTTAACTATATACATTTATCCTTCTGTTGGTCCAAATATCGCAAGATTTGTTTAAATTTATATAGCCCCAAATAGAGGTTAAAAATGAAGTTAAGACTATGCCGTTTTAAAATAGCCCGAAACTGGCGGTATTTGGAACAGCACCGTCTAAAGGAATATCTCTGTATTAATGTTCAATACATTTATAAATAATACAGCATTTCTCAAGAAAGTGTTGATTAGGTTAGTTGGAAAAAATGTCTTAGCTCGTAACCGTAGCAGTTTTTATGTACAAGACAGATTTTTATAAAAAAAAACATACATACATACATATAGCCCCACTTTTCTGTATATTAAAAACTTTTCTACTACTCGCGACTTTGCCCAATGCACGAATCCTGATGACAAATATATCGCTATATTTGTTTTATAATGCAGATTTGCAATATGCATGTTTCATTGCGATGCATGCAGCTGAATATGTTGAGCGTCCCATGTAAAATGACTCTTTTTACTTGTATTATTATAATGATATAGACATTTTACTAAAAGATAGGTCATACGCCAACATTACTGTGGTTTAAAATAGCGCGGGTGTAAGGCTACGTCCTCAAACAGGCGGCTCGCTTAGCGCCTAAAACCTAGCGAATCACCTAGCGAGTAGCTTATTAGTAAAGCAAGCCGCCTGCCTCTACGTACCTAAATGTTACTTCAGTTACATATGACGTGCAAGGCTGAATAAAAGTCAGGCAGTGCCTTGCTTTCATGATAACATTTTAATGCAAACAACCATTGACGTGTATAATATTACCACATTATACACGTCAATGCAAACAACGCAACTGTACTTTTATACGTCATTGGTATTATTAATTTTCTGATATGAACATCTCTGCTCACTTTTTCTCCTTTGCGCCGTTTACTTATTATGGTCGGATTTCGACCACCAGGCGATACTAGTGTATCTAAATGTTGTATGAGTAAGAGATACATATGAAACGCGTTTTATTCCTTAAAGTACAAGAGTTCCCGTGTTGGCCCGTGTCACCATTGAAGAATAGACCGTCTGACATTCTGCAAAATAGTTGGTAAAAGGCAAACGATTGCCTATACGTGTCACTACCATCGTAACTGTTAGATGGTAGAGTTCTGCAATATCTCACCCGGGTAAATTGGTAAACCGGGCGTCAATGCTTGTCATTGTTATATAAAATTTTATAAGCATTATCATATAAAAAACTCTACTGTACAAGTAAATAAATGAAATACTATACGCAGCCAAATTTATACGTAGACATTTTTTTTTTCGAAATGAACTTAAGCAGTTGGTCCAAATGACCGTTACTGCGAAACCGGGCTTTTGGGGCGAGCAAAGTGCTCAGCCAGAAATACGTAGACATTTATAGTAACCAATAGGTACGGAACTCAGAAGTCAATCTCATGTATGTACTTACTACACTTTTCGCACTTTTCGCGCTAGGCCTGTCAACTTTTTTTTATAGTATAAGATAGCAAACAAGCAGATATTGTGTCTCTTGATGGAAAGAGTCAACCATTGCCTATAGACATCAAAGGTGTTAATGGTGCGTTGCTATCTTATGGCGAGGTCTAAAGCAACATGCATAAGTTACCGGCTACCTTACCCTCCAAACCAGAACACGACAGTGACAAGAACTGACCCTATTGCGGCAGGAATAGGTAAGGCGATGGTAACTGACTGATGGGAGACAATGCAGAACTCTACCACCTAGTAGTCACGATGGTAGTGACTCGTATAACCAATCGCTAGCCTTTTACGACTTGCCTGGCAGAAAATCAGTTGGCCTATTCTTCAAAGAAGCCCGGGACCAACACGGAAGAAAACCAAAAAAAACAACACCAACACCAACGCAGGCTTATGCACAAAAACTGAGTGGCACTTGAGTCAGCGTTTGATTTATTGTTGAGAATGAAACAGGAAGAACGGAAATATAAACCTTTAATAACTAAAATGTTTTCATATTATTGTTATACCTATTACACATTTTCTGCGCAAAAAAGTTCACTGACGCGTCTCTCAAGAGGTTGGCATTCGCGACTGCACTATTCCCATAATATTCCGAGATATCGTATCCGTGAGAGGTGTCAACATGTGTGTTCCTCGAGCGCCCTTTATATGTAGATTGACTTCTGTACCCATTTGTTTTGTGTTAATGGTGTAGCCCTTAGAATCTAAGGGCTACACCATTAACAGTAAATTCATATCTAGTAGTAATTTCCTTCATCTAAGGCTTAGATGGACGAAACTACTACCAGATATGAAATAACCAAGGGAAAACCGTGTCATTTCGTCCCCAACAATGGCGGACTTAAGAACAGCTGTTTACTGTCTACGTAACAATTGATAAATTATATTGAGCATGTTATTTTAATAATTAGTTTTTATTTTAGATTTAAGGTACACACTAAATAATTTTATAACTAACACTAAATAATTATAATAAAAAAATAAATGCTAAAATCAATTTAATATTTTGTAATCTAAGGGATATTTGACATTAAATTTTAACTTACCTACATTAACAGCGTATTTTAGTATTGGCGTTTTGGCCGCAAGCTGTTTAAGGTGACGTTAATTTTCTTAAATGATTTGAAATTAGAACACTGACAAAATTTTTGTAGCTTTGTCTTTTATGAAAATTCTAACTTGTTAGACAGAGATAAAGCCATTTTTATTTGTTCAGCGTTGGAATGAATGCAATTTTATAATTTTGATTGTTTATGGAAATTAATGCGAAGTCTTTATCTTTCTCTTGTCGAAGGTGTAGCCTGTCTCGCAACAGCATGCATTTGATTTACATCACTAGCATGTCTACAGACAAGTTAAAAGTTTTGCCCCTACCAAAAATCGCTCAGCGTCGCTAAAAAGTATTCAATTCAATTACATAGTAATTGTTAAACTATTGCAAAAATCGAGGGCAGTCGGACAGCTATAAATCAACAAACCAGCTAAGGACATATTTACACGCCATCCTTGAGAAGCGGCCAATCAAATTACGTCCTCTGCTAACTTTGTTTTCTCGGATAAAACTTCCGAGGACCGTAACTTGATGAGGTACGTTTCCGCTTTCCTGTTAATTTTGGTTTCCGTATCCCTCAAACTACATTCCGTGATTGTGGAATTTCAAGGGTTTTAACAGAAAATAAAATATTGTGTATTTTCACAACAGGAATTTGGCAAAACTCTTGGCAACTCAAAACTTTTGGCAAAAAAAATGCACTTGTACTGTTTCGTAAGTGATTTTTTATTTAAATTGGTAAACTTGTATTCGCCAAAACTTTTCGGTTTTTAATTTTCAAACAGGCAGATAGGTCCCCTGACGAAAAGAGAGAACCACCGACATTAGACACCAATGCCATTAACATAATGGCGCGTTGCAATATGTGTTGGTCCAAGAGCTGGCGACGAATTTTGGGAAGGTCCGTTCAGCAGATTGGAATTCCGAAAATATATAATTTCGTCAAATGGCGATACCAGGCCTGCGAGTGTGGTAGATTGTTTCCGGTTATTTCACTACTGCGCAGTATACAACATTTGCTAAAAAAATCAAAAAAGGTGTTTTTAGCAACTTGATTTTTATTTCATCTTTTAATTAGGTTTTTCAAAATTTAAAACAAAATATGTCAGACATTTTTTCGGTTGTAAAGCACTTCCAGATACCTTTAAATACATTTAACGAAAGTTATCAATAAATTTATTTTATATTTATTTAACATTTTATTGTACACAACAAAATATATAATAAATAAATAAATATCCTCTGTGTTGGTCCGGGCTCCTTTGAAGAATATACCAAATGCTGCTCTGCCAGGTAGGTCGTAAACGGGCGACCGATTGACTATATGTGTTATGTAACGAGGGCGCGATAGAATACGCTCACACTTATCGCGCACAGATACCATCGGTATCTTATCGCAACATCGTTATCAGATTTTATCACGCAGCATACCGGTGAATCTCTAGTATTTAAGCTTAATGTAAACCCAGTTACATTACAGTTTAATAAACACATTTACTAACCGATGTGTGACTGTCATTTAGCCGACGTAATATTGGTGACCACCGACTAGTGAACACACAAAAAGGAAGATTAACACCCCAGCGCTAACTTCATGCAGCCCTTCGGCAACAGCAAGTTTGGCAACATTCATGGAAATCGCAGCGGTATCGGTAGCGGTAGCGATTCGCTCCGGTAGAAGCCATCATCCTCTTTCATTAACCTCGGTATTGGCGGTCGCGGATCCCACCCTGCCTCTAGAAAACCTAGGTAAAATTGTCGATAAGATTTACGACAACAACAGGCTAAATGACAGTCACACATCGGTTAGTAAATGTGTTTATAAAACTGTAATTTAACTGGGTTTACATTAAGCTTAAATACTAGAGATTCACGTGTATACTGCGTGATAAAATCTGATAACGATGTTGCGATAAAATACCGATGGTATCTGTGCGCGATAAGTGTGAGCGTGTTCTATCGCGCCCTCGTTACATGTTACTATCATCGTGACAACTAGGCGGTAGAGTTCGGCAATGGCTCGCATTTTACGGCCTACCTGGCAGAACACCAGTTGGCCTATTCTTCAAAAGAGCCCGGACCAATACGGGGAATATTTATATATTTATTATATATTTTTTGTGTATATTTAATTGTTAAATAAATAAATAAACATAAAATAAAATTAATGGTAACTTTCGCTAAATGTGTTTAAAGGTGTCTGGAAGTACTTTAAAACCGACAAAACATCTGGCATACTTTTTTCGAATTCTACAAAAACCTAATTAAAAGATGAAATAAAAATCAAGTTGCTAAAAATACCTTTTTTGGGATTTTTTTGCAAATGTTGTATACTGCGCAGTAGTTAAATAACCGAAAACGCTCTACCAGACTCGCAGTCCCGGTATCGTCATTTGACGAAATTATATTATATTTTCGCAATTCCAATCTGCTGAAAGGACCTTCCTAAAATTCGTCGCCAGCTCCCAGTCTAAGTCGTGAAATGTTATGCCACATGCATACGTTTACCGGCTACCTTACTTAGAGGCGATGCTTCGTAGGCTACCTCGTCTGTAGCGATGTACCATGTACGTATGTGCTTGTGAGCGCCTATATATTGCCGAGTCGAACCAAGGGAAAAGGCGTCGTGTAATGACTGTACTGTACACATACTGTTTAATAATTGGTAGTCTGAGCTCTTTACGTGTGTATGATTATTGTACTATTCCTTACTCTGCTTTCGTCTCATTATTGTCTCGAAATGTAGTATTCTGGAAGTATTATTTACACTGTAGGTATGTGAATTAGACATACAATTTTTTTACATTTTTCTTATTAACCAAGAGGTTAGCGCGTTTAAGCAAATAAAATATAACCATGGTAAATAGTAGTTGTTGGACTAAAACACGAAATCATATGATTTTAGTCAATTTTGGTGCACGTTGGATGACTTATGTAGGGGAATAGGAGCCGCATGGGCGCTGACTTAAATTATTGTGATCAATTACTTTTTTTCATGTTAAGGCCTGTTGCGGTCTACACTTGGCACTTAGTTTGCTGGGATTGTTTGAGCGTTTCGAGGAATGGTAGAATGCCGAAAGTATATATAATATGATGCCATAATATGATCGATAGATTTTCGCAAAACATGCGAGAAAGACATTGGGTGTATTCCTGACGAATGCCATGATTTGAAAGATGGCATAATTAACTAAGATTTTTCCAGGACACTCTACACCTAGTAAGATATAATCCATAATCCAATGCCGCCATCTTACATTGTAAGTTAAGGCGCATATGGATAATTCTGTCAGTTTTTTTATAGGCTTTTACAGTTAGAGATAGTGTGTCCAAATGAAACTGGCTAAACTTCGATAAATTTTGTTTACTCTTACATGTCTAAGTAATTTTGGTAATCAGTCAGACAGAGTTAAGTAAGACAAGTTAATCAGGAATACCCCCGTTTCACGCTTATTGCTGATTTCATGTCAAAATAATAACTTTACACCCTAATTATATTACACTTTATAAAATTGTATATTTTCTTTAAGATTCTCGGGGTTGGCATAACATTATGATAACCTCGTATAATATTATATCATGTTAAACTTCGCAACAGTTGGTATTTTACGTTACAAAGGCTGACTTCTAAGGAATTTTCCGTCGGTATTATTTACTTGTTCCGGGAATTGGAAGTGAACTCGCATTTAGAGATATTATTAAATACTTGTTCAAATTTGATTTGCTGCAAGGAGGTTGCTAGGAACTGTAGTTAAAATATTATAAAAAGTTTGGATGTTTGGATGGATGGCTGTTTGTTACTCAATCATGCAAAAAGTACTGAACGGATTTGAATGAAACTTGCCACATAGTTAGGTGATGACTTAGAATGGCACAAATTGAAAGGTTTTAATTGTTATGATAAAAATATTGCAAGATAATAAAAAAATATGTGCTTAAAAATGTCCCACTAAAGTCATGATTTGGATGCACCGAGTCGTGTGGGGTGCGGGGGACACTACTCGAGCTGTGCTCATTTTTGCGTAATTGAAATTTTATCCATGCGTTATGTCTTGTGTCGGATAAAAATGACAATTTTAATTTGTATTTCCGTTTCCGTAAAAGTTATGTATTTCCGTTGCCGCTATAACAAAAAATACAAAAAATAGTAAAAAAGAAGTATTAAAGGGGTCCCCATACAATAAACGTATTTTTTCGTATTTTTTTGTTCAATATTAATAACGGTAACAGGTAGACGCTTAAAATTTTCACAGAATACTTATTTGTATTACCTTTCAAAAATAAAAATAAAATAAATATTAAAGAGGGACTCCCATACAATAAACGTAATTTTTTAAGCAACATTTTACTCAATTTTAATAAGCAGATAGAAACTTGACTAGGGATGGTACGGAAACCATCGTGCGCGAGTCCGACTCGCACTTGGCCGGTTTTTTATCAATAATGATATATATAAGATATAAGATTATAGAAATTATAGAAAACTTTTTTTAAAAAAAAAAAGATTATAGAAACTATATATAAGATTATAGAAAATTGGAATTCTGTGTATTGAAAATAGACATATCTCTAGCAAAATCATTTCAATAAATCTATCAAATTTTATTATCGTTTTAAGGTTTCCGTACCCAAAGTGTAAAATAGAAAAAAAATAGTATAGAAATAGGGTCCCCTACTACTATGACTCTCCTGTCCGTTTGTCTGTCTGGCTGTCTGTCCGTTCGTGATAATCGGATAATCGAAGAAACTTTCAACTTTTTAAAAAAATTATTGTAGCTGATCTGGTCACAAATGAAAAATCGTAGAACATACATATGGGTGGTTCAGATACCCCTAAACACGAGGCACCTAAAAAAATTTTTTGAACGTCACTTCCGGCCACCTTGTAAAGAAAATTTTTAATTTCAATGATACATTATGCTAAAACTAATATGACTTTTTTATCTATGTACTATACTATTACAAATATTATGTATAACGTACTATAAATATATATAATGTACTATTACAAATATTGCTACAGTTTTACGTACTTTGATAACGATTTTTGTTAGTCACGTGTTAGTTTCTTAACTTCTTAGTATTATAGTGTATCTAGGTTATAATTACTGGAATTGAAATCGCGTGACACTGTTTTTTAAGCGTTAAGAAAATGAAATTCATCATGAAAACGGAAGTGACATAATGAAAACGAGAGTGACGTGAAAAAGTCTTACTGAAACATGTTCGTTCCTAAAGGCATAAATGATTTTGACATATACATACATACTCTTACATGCAGTTTGTCGCATTAACAATATTAGGAGGATAAAATGGGATTCATCCCATTTTATCCTCCTAATAAAAAGAAAAATTCATTTTTCTTTTCAGGCAGGTTTTAGTTACTTAACTTCTAATAATTATTGTAGGTGACAGGTGTAATATTTAGGTTGTAAAAGCGAATTGAACTAGAACTAAAATCACACTGGTTTTTATAAGTCAAAAAACGAAAAAAACGAAAATGACATAGATAAATTGAAAGTGCCGTAATAAGGTCTCATTCAACTACATCTATATTCAAACAAATAACCTAATAATAGGTAAACATTTTAATATATCCCTTCAATCGATTCTATCATTTTGGATTGGTACCAAATCCCCATCTTTTCTTGTCACAATAGCGTCAGTGCTTGTCCAATGTCATTTCCCAAGTTAGAGGGTAATATAGGGGGAAACTTATGCACGTTGTATCAACACGAATGAAAATTGGAAACCAGATGTCAAATATTTTTTTAATCAAATTTTTTACAAGTTATTCTGGCGCTTCAAAAAAACTAGCAACGCAAAATAGGTACTAACGCTCCCTTGTGGCCGAAATTCAACCATAGACTAAACTAAACAATAAAATCTCTTAAGTTTCACAACTGACTGTAGCTGTAAAGAGGATAGTATACATATGTGCATATTGTTATGTATGTCACACGAATGTAGTGTCCGTAATGTTTATTTTTGTTAACATAATATATTTCTAATGCATTTTATCTAAAAATATTAGGATTCTGTAGTCCTTTGCAATATAAAGTATAACTGTGCCAAATTTCATACCCCGCGTTGCGTTCGCGGAGTTATCTTAAAAGAGATGCAAAGTTTTCTTTTCGCGTATTAATCTATATCCTATATCTATATTTTATGTTATATCTATATTAATATTATAAATGCGAAAGTTTGGATGTTATTTGTTACTTAATCACGCAAAAACTACTGAACGGATTTGAATGAAACTTGGCATACAGGTAGCTGATAACCTGGAATAGCATATAGGCTACTTTTTATCCCGGAAGAATTAGGTGATCCCGCGGGATTTACCAAAAACTTCTATAATGCAGCAGGCTGCACGTTGCAGCTAGTATTCAATATAGGTATCTCTTTAAAGCAGGAGTGCTTCTGTTTGTTCCATATCCTACGTATTGTTACATAGCATACAAAAAACAAACAACGCTTAAACATATACATACATATTTTGAGGTCGAATTTGCTATAGCAATTTTTTATCTAGGCAAATAATGTTTATTTGTATATTATTTTTGTGTTATAGCACTCACCCCGTGCTTGGGAATCTGGAAAAACCTTAAAAACAACAAAGAAAAATATCGACACGCGGGATTTGAACCTGCGACTGTCTCCCTAAAGCCGGGACGCTCTTCCGCTGAGCTAGTGTCGACAGGCTCGAGGCGGCGAAATTCTTCTTTGTTATGTGATCGATTACGTCGATTATACTGATCGCTAGTTATACATACGTATATTTAGTTAAATGAGTTCATCGTTACAGATGAAATTCACATTTATAATTTTGATCAGTAATTTCGTATTTCTAATTATTTTTGTGTTATAGCACTCACCCCGTGCTTGGGAATCTGGAAAAACCTTAAAAACAACAAAGAAAAATATCGACACGCGGGATTTGAACCTGCGACTGTCTCCCTAAAGCCGGGACGCTCTTCCGCTGAGCTAGTGTCGACAGGCTCGAGGCGGCGAAATTCTTCTTTGTTATGTGATCGATTACGTCGATTATACTGATCGCTAGTTATACATACGTATATTTAGTTAAATGAGCTCAGCGGAAGAGCGTCCCGGCTTTAGGGAGACAGTCGCAGGTTCAAATCCCGCGTGTCGATATTTTTCTTTGTTGTTTTTAAGGTTTTTCCAGATTCCCAAGCACGGGGTGAGTGCTATAACACAAAAATAATTAGAAATACGAAAGTACTGATCAAAATTATAAATGTGAATTTCATCTGTAACGATGAACTCATTTAACTAAATATACGTATGTATAACTAGCGATCAGTATAATCGACGTAATCGATCACATAACAAAGAAGAATTTCGCCGCCTCGAGCCTGTCGACACTAGCTCAGCGGAAGAGCGTCCCGGCTTTAGGGAGACAGTCGCAGGTTCAAATCCCGCGTGTCGATATTTTTCTTTGTTGTTTTTAAGGTTTTTCCAGATTCCCAAGCACGGGGTGAGTGCTATAACACAAAAATAATTAGAAATACGAAAGTACTGATCAAAATTATAAATGTGAATTTCATCTGTAACGATGAACTCATTTAACTAAATATACGTATGTATAACTAGCGATCAGTATAATCGACGTAATCGATCACATAACAAAGAAGAATTTCGCCGCCTCGAGCCTGTCGACACTAGCTCAGCGGAAGAGCGTCCCGGCTTTAGGGAGACAGTCGCAGGTTCAAATCCCGCGTGTCGATATTTTTCTTTGTTGTTTTTAAGGTTTTTCCAGATTCCCAAGCACGGGGTGAGTGCTATAACACAAAAATAATTAGAAATACGAAAGTACTGATCAAAATTATAAATGTGAATTTCATCTGTAACGATGAACTCATTTAACTAAATATACGTATGTATAACTAGCGATCAGTATAATCGACGTAATCGATCACATAACAAAGAAGAATTTCGCCGCCTCGAGCCTGTCGACACTAGCTCAGCGGAAGAGCGTCCCGGCTTTAGGGAGACAGTCGCAGGTTCAAATCCCGCGTGTCGATATTTTTCTTTGTTGTTTTTAAGGTTTTATTTGTATAGTTAAAATACGTTGACTCTATCGTATTGACAGACCGGCGCCGGTCTCCGTTAACGTAACCTGACCCCTCAAGGGTTCTGGAGGACTAGCCACTTGCCTAAGTGCTATTACAAGCCTTGTTGGCTGAAGTTCCAACGCATTTACTGGAATATCTTTTAAATTATAATGTAACATTCAGTAATGTAATAAAAAAGGATTTCAGTGGAATAAGGTTATATAAATCTTTTAAGTTCCCAATATTACACAAAATAAAGAGTTAGATAATGTATTGTTTGGATTCTGGGATGTATTTTTAGCAGAGATGGAAGGTGCATCGCTGGTATTTAAAAAAATATGTTGGGGACCAAACATCGAGAAGTTTGCCAATATATCGTCATACTAGCTGTTGCCCGCGACTTAGTCCGCTTCGTTTACTCCGCACAGCTCCTCCCCCGTAGGTGCTAGCGTGATAATATGTAGCCTATATGTTGACCTGACCTGTTAGTAATATTCATGCAAAATTTGAAGTAAATCCATGGAGTACTCTTTGAGTTTACCCAGGACATACATGACTTTCCTACGATTTTATTATATGTATAGATGATGGGAAAAACCATGAAGTCTAATACTTCATGGGAAAACTCATTAAGGCTCTGTTTACATTTTGATTAATGCGAGTGCAAGTTGTGTGTGTGTGTGTGTGTGTGTGTGTGTGTGTGTGTTTGTGTGTGTGTGTATGTGTTTAGCTGTTGCGATTGATATTGCGAGTAATCAGTGCGAGTTGTGTCCAACACTGTTTAGCTAACATGATCAAGCCATGATTAGTACATTAAGCTTCAGGTGTCGAAACATGGACGAACAAACTCAACAATGCTAATCACTTACGACTAAACAAACACCTAAGCGTGTTTAAGGCCCGGCAAGCCGCAAGTCAGAGGTAGAAAGGGCGCGCGAGGCAGGGCTACTCCTTTCCTTTCCTAATCACTTTACTACGCTAATTACTAATCACTCACTAATCAACGGCTGTACACACATGTTTTTTGCTTAATACTAAGCACCTGCTGTAAACACTCTCACTTGCACTTATCAAAGTGGAAAGTAGCCTTAAGGCCTGTTTAAATTTTGATCAGTGCGTTTAATGCAAGTGCTTAGTAATAAGCTATAAACACCATACCATTTTTAGGTGGTAGAGTTCTGCATCGGCTCGACCGGGTCTGGTATCACCGCCTTACCTATTCCTGCCGCAATAGCACCAGTGCTAGTCGCTGTCGTGTTCTGGTTTGGAGGGTAAAGTAGCCGGTAAACTTATGCATGTGGCATTAGACCTCGCCACAAGATAGCAACACACCATTAACATCTTTGGTGTCTGTAGGCGATGGTTGACTCTTTCCATCAGGTGACCCATCTGCTTGTTTGCTATCTTATGATATATAAAAAACACGTGAAAACAGACGTTGATTAGTGCTAGTAATTAGTAATCAGCGTCTATTCGTTTTACTACCCTGATTACTAATTACTCGCACTAATCAACGCCTGTCTACACGTATATTTGCACCTGCATCTGCATTAAGCACTCGAATTCGCATTAATTATAATGTAAACGGGCCCTAAGTGACATTGTTAAAATTTTGTGCAATCTTGACAATTTGTTAATGTAACATGTTAATGTAACAATGTTAATGTAACATTCAGTAACGTAATAAAAAAGGATTTCAGATGAAAAAGATTACATATATGTTTTGATTACATAACATTACACAGAATACGGGTTAGATAATATAGTATTTGAATACTGGGATGCGCTTTTAGCAGGGATGGACGGTACACCTTGATATTTAAAAAGACATCTGTAAAAGGTTGACCCTGCAGGCCATCCCTGAAATTTCCTGCTAAATTTAGGTATCTTAAGCTCAAAAGCATAAGCATAACTGTACGCATAGATTATTTCAGTTTAAGCATCTTGATAAAAATGGCAGTATATTGATTTTTGAAAAGTTGTATATTTTGGAAATGATGGTCGAATTTGATCTTTCGAATGGCATTCAACTCATTTTTTGTAATCTAAAATATTGCTTTAGCAAAATAATCGAGAGGTGTAAAAATTTAGAAGCAATGACAAAAAAAATTTCGTAATCGATGAATCCCAAACAAATTGACCGATTTTTGATCCAATTAGCGGTATTTGACGCAGTTTTTAAAGGAGAAAAGCTGATAATATTTTTAAGTCAATCGGTGTATTAGCCTGAAAGTTGTTTGTGAAATAGTACAAGTGTTTGACAAAATCGATACTCGATCGATACTGCATCAGCAGTTTCACCAAGTGCCGACTAGTTTAAATTATAGTTATTTCAAAAATATCAAGTAAGTTTGCTAAAAACAATGTAATGTTAATATTTGAAAAGCTGTATCTTTTTAAAATTAAATACGATTTTGATTTTTGAAACGGCATTCGGTGAAGTTTGTTAATTGTTTAGTACTAAAATATACAATACCAAATAATGATTCGTTGAAAAATTTCGAAGTTATGTCGAAAAAACACTTTTTCAAAATTTTTCGCACACACACTCTCTAATCAACAAATATTTTAATAATTAATAAAAATATACACAAGCTGTTGATTTGCATCTTGGCCAAATTCAAGAACGTAATTATGCAAATGATTCTCGACCCAAATATATCTATATAATATATTTACAGCAATTTATTTTTATATAAATATAAAAATCAATTGCTGTTCGTTAGTCTCGCTAAAACTCGAGAACGGCTGGGCCGATTTGGCTAATTTTGGTTTTGAATTAATTGTTGAAGTCCAGGGAAGGTTTACGGCCGGTCTCAATAATCGATCTATCCCTTACCAGAGTTTAAAATAGTAACAAACAGTATCTATCTGCCCATTTTTACGTTTCAATAAACACAGATAGATAGCAATATGTATCCGCAATCTTTAACTGGAGTTAAAAGGACCCTTCGACTGCCAGAGATAAGTGCTTTTATAGAAAAAAAAAGGGTCGAGTGTTTCAATAAACACTGTAACAGGTTACTGGAGTTAGTTTAGCTTACCAGATGTAACAGCATTGCCTATCGCCCGATTTTGATGGATAATCGAGAGATAGTTTTACCGCATTTCTCAATTTATGTATTTTTACATAAAAAAACATAGAAAACATAACTATTTAGTTACAATACTGATAATGAAATGTATGGAGATGGTGTATTTCATTACGAAGCGATTTTTGCAGCTTACGATTGGCAAATATATGCTCGTATAAACTATTTTACTAGTTTTTTTGAAGCAGAATTCGTATATAAATTTAGACTTACCAAAATATTAAAGTATGCCCACGCCCCGTTCCCTTACGAGGTAGGCAGAGTAAACCGTCACGTATATTGGCTTTCCGGTTCACCACGATTCACCGGTTTGTCGGTTGCCGAGATGAGTGGTGATCACTATCGCGACATTTTATCGACCTGATAAGGATTATCGACTATTTCTAGCGATAACCGGGACTGATTTTTGTACCCTGCAGCCAGAACCATTATAAAAGTATTTGGTGTATTTCCACGGGAACAACTTATTTTTCCGTGTTAAGAAGTATTATAACTTTATGGTATTTGAGATCATTATCTATTTGTGTGCTAAATTTTATCTGAATGGGACTAGCCGTTTCTTCGTGATTAAGTAATAAACATCCAAACATTCAAACATACAAACTTTTACATTTATAATATGTATGAATTTATTATTACATGTGAATATATATAACCCGTAAAATAACGTTTATTTTATTCATTTTCGGTAGTATTATTTTCATTATGAACAAATAAAAATGTTAACTACCGAAAATAAGCTCACAAAAATTGACATATGGTTCATTTTGCAACAAAACAGTGAAATTTATACCTGAAATAACCAAAAAAATACGAAGGTCCACGCTGACAAACGATAGGGAACTCTATCTATCTTTGACTTGAGTTAGGTTGACCAAAAAATAATATTGAAACGGCAGCCACAGATAGTTTAAACTTAACTTGTTATCCGGGATAGCTATCTGTTCTTAACTGTCAGTAGCATATTGAGACCGGACGTTAGAAGGTGAGAAAATATAGAAAAAAAATTAAGAGTAGTTAAAAAGGCAAGGCAAGGCAAAGGCAAGGAACAACGTTTGCCGGTTTAGCTAGTCAACAATGAAATAGGTAGGTAATGTTTTTATTTATTTTTCTTATTTATGAAAATCCGTAAGTGTAAACCAGCCGTATTTTAATTCCGCACGTCTGTTACTAGCCCTGTAACCATGCTACAATGATTATTTATGTATTACATGACATTTTCTTGAAATTTGGCCAGGATGCAAATCAACAGCTTGTATATACATATTACGTGTCACGTTGTTTGTAGGTAATAAATTTCTAGGCTATGGATTCCTAAACTACTGAACCGATTTCAATGGAATTTTGTAGATATCTTCTGTTTGATACAACTTAAAAGATAGGATAGTTTTTATCTCAATTAATCCCCCCCTTTCAAGTACTAAGTAATTTGTATGGCAAAACAACGTTTTCCGGGTCAGCCAGTTTTGAATATACCGAATGGAATAAGGGCGTTTTAGACACCTCTTTGAACGAATTTAATTACTATAAACTGATACATTATATTGAAGCGAGAAACGCGTATTGGGTATATAAATTATAAATACATACTAAATTATAAATGCTAAATAATTTTTTTTTTAAATCATAAGATAGCAAACAAGCAGATGGGTCTCCTGATGGAAAGAGTCAACCATCGCCTATAAACACCAAAGATGTTAATGGTGCGTTGCTATCTTATGGCGAGGTCTAATGCCACATGCATAAGTTTACCGGCTACCTTACCCTCCAAACCGAACACGACAGCGACTAGCACTGACGCTATTGCGGCAGGAATAGGTAAGGCGGTGGTACCAGACCCGGTCGAGCCGATGCAGAACTCTACCACCTAGTAGTCACGATGATAGTGACGCACATAGCCACCCGGTCGCCTTTTACGACCTGCCTGGCAGTACGGCAGTTGGTCTATTCTTCAAAGGAGCCCGGGACCAACACGGGGAATTATTATAAATGCGTCCGTCTGTCTCTTCTTCTCGCCTAAACCACTGAACTGATTTATATAAAATTTGGTGCATAGTTGAGATAAAGAAGATAGTTTGAGACCCGAGTTAGGATATAGGATAGCTGTTGTTATCCCGGAGACCCACTGTAACGGGAAATATGCGGGAATAAGGAGTAACTTAGGCTACTTTTATTTTAGAAAATATTCTACGCGGACGAAGTCACGGGCACAGTTAGTACAAAAATAACCTTATAAATTCATGTAGGTATATCACGGTTTTACTTTAGTCAATTTTTCATGTCCATGAATAAGATAAGAAGCTGTCAGTAGTCACAGGTATTGGTATGAATATTACATGAAATTTTATATTGGCGCTTTTATCTGCTTATCCCCAATACTCAACGTTGACCATGCGTCATGCTTTAGGCAGGATTATCCCGCTTTCAGGCGGTCTGTAACGTTGTCCCCAGCAAGAGCAAAAATTTCTCGCTTTCGGAAACAAACCCAACCGACATAATTGTTTAACAAATCCAACTGATTTACCTAGGTAGGTACATCAAATTTACTGCATTCGGCCCAGGTGGGAAACAGGGATTAGCGAATGTTAGTGACTGACAAGTGGGAGAGAGATTGACGAGGAATGATTGTTAGAATATTTGAGGACATTTATTAAGTAGGTACGTATTTACTTTGAAGTATATCTAAATCCTCACTAGTCTGATCCTTAACCTTGACAATGGTATATAAATGTGAAATTAGGAAGCTGTGTCTTTTTATATTATATACGATTTTAGAGATTATAGAGATTTTAGGGAACTTTTTAACCTTTTTTGATAAAACAGGCTACTTTTTATTATGAAAATAAAATCACAACTCATGAAGTAGCATATTAAACTTTATGATACCACTATGATAATTATACTTTTGGATAGAAATAAGGAATATTTTTGCATTTAAATAGTAGCTAAGGGAGAACATAGGCTATCTTTTGACTCTTTCCCTGCGAAATCACGCATGCGAAGCCACGATTGAAAGCTTGCAAATAATATCAGTATTTGTTAAAGTACCACATCTACTTCGCTATACTATGAAGTCAAATGATCATTTTGGAAATACCTATCTAAATATTCAGTTAGCGTCCCGTACTGCGTAAAAGCAAAATGGTCACTTTAGTGATAATCAAACATTCAATATAATGAATAATAAAATATTAAGCGGCTACTCGACAATATTTTACATTTTGGCTTTTTTCAAACAGTGGGAGGTAAGATGTGAGATTTTCTTTATACCTAATAAAATATATTATCCTTTATAAATGTAATTGTGTGTATTTTTTTTAATTATGTTCGTGGATTAATTAAAATATAATAAAATTATTCAGAAATAAACGTTACGCTAGACCTTTAACTTTGTCTCTCTAGTAGGTACCTATATGTCGAATTTGCTTGCATACCAAGATTAAAAGTATTGTTATAATTTTCTTTTATATTTGATTTAAATACTTGGGCTATAATTTTCTACAATTTTCAACGTCGGCACTTTGCACTCCATTTTAAAACAATATTTATCACTAAATACACTTGTACTGTTTCACATTAAGGCAATTATAATTGATTATAAAGAAATCATAATGTAGCATAATATTTGATAAACAATTACATTTTGTAGTACAAATTGCGACATAATTAAAAATTATGTCGTATTTTATGTTGGATCACATACATGTTTGTTTACTACGTGATTCCTTAATCTGAAAGTCGTAATAAATCTGACACTTCTGAAACAAAATAAATTGGATATACGGCTACAATTCTCGAAGGGATTCTGAGCGGTTAACGTTTAAATTATTCACAAAGTCATCCATATTTATAAGGCCCAAACTGGACATAGTTGTATTGTTTATGGATCAATTCATTACAAACTTAGTAGTCATACAAAAAACGTTGCTGTTACGCAAAACTATGTATATATTGTGTTTTTTCAGTTTTCTGATAAAAACAACGTTGCCCGAGATTGAATAAGTGGCCGGTCGGAAATAGCCTTATCACATTGTGGAATTACGTGAACTGTGGAATATGAAAGACACAAATAAAGTTTACGTTGCGGAGGACTGCAGAAACCTAATACTTTTAAGTAATATGCACTAAAAATACATTAAATTAATAAAAATAAACATTACACACACTATATTCATGTGACATATATATACTATCGACCTGCCCACGGTTTCACCCACGTAGCTTTGGTTCCCGTGGGAATATCGGAAAAGTTTGTATATTCAAACCTTCCTCAAGAATAAATCTATCTATTAAAAAAAACCGCATCAAAATCCGTTGCGAAGTTTTAAAGATTTAAGCATACATAGGGACAGACAAAGAAAGCGATTTTGTTTTATACTATGTAATAATTATCTATGTAGTGATGCACACGCAAGGAAGTTACATTCTACGCGGAATGTTCACGCGCGCTTCAAAATCGTTCCGAAGCGTCCCACGACATGGGTGGAGTGTGTCCCTTTCTACTAAATAAAGCGCCAATCGCCATATATAAGTAGTCGTGGGCGTTTAAACGATATAGGCTTAAAAAAATTAGGCTTTTCAAAATAAGCCTATAAGCGCGCTTACAGATTTAAGCTGTTTTCGTTTAAACGTTGTTTAAGATACAAAAATTTAAATACTATATTAGCATGATTGAAGAAAAGTAACCTTATTTCAATAACGTTAAAAATCAAAATACAATAGCATAAAGAACCTTATTTCTATACTCTAAAACTCAATATAATTTTTCATTTTAATGGATTAACAACCTTATTACGATTCGTATAAGAAACGATAACAATTTGGATTGGTTATCGTATTATGCGGCTAAATTATTTTCTACTTGTTTACGCACTAGTTGTGTCGGACTGACAACGCTTCGTTTTTGGTTGGTTAGTACTTTTTACAACGAATTGACAACTTACGTTTTTTCAAGTTCTGAGTTCAGAGTACGCTTTTCGTTGTTAAAGCAATTCGACGAGCTCATCAATTGTTTATTTTATTTTATTGTTTGTTTTATTTTACTTAGCGCGCGTAAGAACATGACTCGAATCCCTTTACAAATTTCCAAATTAATTTTGTTTATATTAATTATTGAAATTACGTGATGGATAAAAAGTATATATTGTGTTACTATTCATTTCAGACAGTCCTAAGTCTGAAAAGTACGCAGAGAAGTTGATTGATTGAGAAAGTACCTTATATATAAAATTCTGGTGTTACAATATTATTTACCATACTCCTCCGAAACGGCTTTACCGATTTTCATGAAATTTTATATGCTTATTCAGTAGGTCTGAAAATCGGCTACTGTTTTTATACCCCTAAGTGATAAGGGTTGTCCACCCCTAACATTATTTTTTTATTTTTAAGACAATTTTTTTTATTTTTATTGGAACGAAGTTCCTTATCGCGCGTTGTGAAAGGGGGCTAGACGGAAAAAATTCTTACGAAAAGTTGTCACGACACTTTTTGCTATAGTAAGGTATTGTAAGCACAGAAATATCCAGCCACTTCCCTTTAGCTCGTGCATTGAAAGTGAAAGAGTCTATCTACTATTTGATTGAGTTTACTTTTTTTCTAGTGCCAAATGTTCGACATTTATACAGAATTTCAGCCGAATGTCGAATTTCGACCAAAAGTTGAATTTCGACGGACAGTCGAATTTCGAACGAGTGTCGAATTTCCGGATACCAAAATTCGACCGCGGGTCGAAATTCGACCGGGTTCCGAAATTCGACCGGGTGCCGAAATTCGACCGTGGGTCGAAATTCGACCAGGTGCCGAAATTCGACGGTGGGTCGAAATTCGACCAGGTGCCGAAATTCGACCTTGGGTCGAAATTCGACCGGGTGCCGAAATTCGACCGTGGGTCAAAATTCGACCGGGTTCCGAAATTCGACCGGGTACCGAAATTCGACCGCGGGTCGAAACTCGACTGGGTGCCGAAATTCGACCGGGTTCCGAAATTCGACCGGGTGCCGAAATTCTATTTCACATTGAACAGTGTGGTGTCGCGACGATTATTTTTGTTGAGTGTATACAGGTTTTTTGTAAATAATAATTATAAAAGGAACTTCGTTCCATTCTGGTGTCCCTTGACACCTCTCAAGTTTTTTTTTAAATTGTGGCTTTAAAAATACATACAACCCTCATATTCTCCCTTCTATCATCAACCCCTATTTTTTAATTCAATAATTTATATGACGAAACAACGTTTGCCGGGTCAGCTAGTATTGCATAATAATTTGTATTGTATTTGATACACGTCATTTCTATAAGCTAGTAATAAGTAATAACGCTAACAAAACCACAAAACATTGAACGCTTTTTTCAGCTTTCGGCTTTATCGGTCGCTACTAATTCACTTAAATCTTCGTTTTATAATTGACCTTCTCAACAATCAACAACTTTTGTTTAAAAAAGCGTTTAAACGAAAAGCGCTTTTTTAAGCACGCTTAAAAGTATAAGCAAAACATTTAAACGTGTTAATAATTAAAAGCCGTTTATCACATCTCTATATATAAGTACGGCCATGCGTAGTTTGCAAATTACTACCTATTCTACTAATTTGAGAAACAGCTTTTGCATTGCATAAGTAATTACGTAATAATTAAAATAAGCACATTTTAGAACTCACTGTGTTAATTACCATACATTTTATGTTAATGTATTTATCGACGTGTACGAATAAAAGGGATTTAACGATTACCAAATATATAAAAATCTACCACCAGATAGTTTTATTTACACTGGCAATTGCAAGAAAGGGATAACATCCACTCTTGTCGTTGTCTTGCTCAGAACGCTTTTCCCCTCTGTTAAGTAAGAAACAAATGTCGACTTTATTAGTAACGACGTAAAGTACATTTTTAGTTTTCAAATATTGCTTCGTAACAATTCCAGTTATCGTATATAAGTTCCTTGTGCACACGTTTGCTACGTTTACATGCTTGTAAGGGCTCGGCAAGCCACCACAAACTCCGAGCCTTGACAAGCCTCCACAAACGCTTGGATACCATTTACACGCTTGTGAGTGCATTAGTGTAGTCTGGACAGGCAATCACGATGGACGCTATAATTATGTCGCCTAATACGTTCGGCTTGACATAGGTATTTTTATTTGAAATATAAACGAAAACAAAGGTAACGAAAAAATGGAATAATGCAACCCCACCTCAGAACTATAATATATTATTACCGAAGAATTATTGAGTGCTTTAAAAAACTATGACGGAAAAAAGTTTTTTTTTTCCATTTTTTTTAATTTTTCAATATTAACATATGCCTCATATGTTAATCACTCGGAAATAGTAGGGATGGGCCAAAATTCATATTACAACTTTGGTTTAACCAAATTTCGGCAATAGCCGAACTTCGACATTCGGCCGAAATTTGGTTTAAATGCCGAACCTTCGACAATAATAAAAGTACCTACTTGCACTATTCAACATACACATACATACATATCTTCACGCCAAATCCCTTACGTGGTAGGCAGAGAGTGCCATACATCACGATCCTTGCAGGCTTGTCTCGCTTCCTCCACATTCATCACTCTCTTCATACACACACGCCAGTTGCGAAGACTCTTGGCACCACCTTCGGACAGTACTCGATTAATCTGGTCATGGTACGTCAGTCTTGGCCTTCCCCGGTACCTACATCCTTCCACATTCGCATTGTACCACTGTTTTGTTAATTAAGTTAACTCAAACTACTGGACCGATTTGAAAAATTCTTTCACCATTTGATTAAATCATCCCCCAGTAACATAGGCTATATTATGTTTTCAAATAACCGGCCAAGTGCGAGTCGGACTCGCGCACGAAGGGTTCTGTACCACCATAACAAAAAAAAAATCGAAAAAAACGCGTTTATTGTATGAGGACCCCCGTTAATATTTTAATTTTCTTAATTTTAGTATTTGTTGTTATAGCGGCAACGGAAATACATAATTTTTGAAAATTTCAGCTTTCTAGCTATCACGGTTTATGAAATACAGCCTGGTGACAGACAGACAGACAGACAGCAGACAGTGGACAGTGGAGGCTTAGTAATAGTTTCGTTTTACCTTTTAGATACGGAACCCTAAAAAAATTTGAGATTGTACTACCTGAATTTGTACAATGTACCCCAAAGTATCAGAACTTTGCCGATAACTTATCATTTTGCATCCTCTGCGAAAACCATTACCGATATATAAAAAAAAATTAAGTAAATTCGTAAACAGTGATGACGTGTCGCCAAATTAAGCCAAAGTTCGGCCGAAATTACAGCCCCGTTGGTCAAGCGGTTAACGACCCTGCCTACGCAGTCAACGGGGCTCGGGTTCGATACCCGACGGGGACAGGCATTTGTGTGATTTCCGGGTTTGGGTGTTTATTAAATATATTCCAGTATTTATATATGTATTTCTATGTATTAGTATCGTTGATTAACACCCATAACACAAGCAAATAATTTGCGTACTTTGGGGTTAGATCAGTAAGTGTAATTTGTCCCGTGACTTTGACGTGATTTATTTATTTAAATTTTTATTTTGACCGAATGTTTAGCTGAAGTCAGAATTCGGTTCAAACTACATTATGCTCATCTCTCGCAAAAAGTGAAAAAAGTATGATTTTTTTATATAATAATTTAGCAAACAAGCAGATAATTCAAGTGAGTTAAGGATAACCATTACACATAGACACCAAAGACATTAATAGTACGTTATTAACAGTGTGGTGGGATATCAATGCCACATGCATAATTCTACCGGCTACCGGTGCCATAACCCAGGCGAGATATTTGTCCTAGTAATCACTATGGTGGTGGCCTTTTGTCTTTTACATAGGTACTGCTTGGCAGAATGGCAGGTGGTCAAGGTAAGTTTTGATATGTCTCGAGAAACGCCATTATTTCATCATTTGACCAACAAATAATCGATACTTGGTACTTAGTATATAGCGCAGCGCAAATACGTCCGTTCGGGAGCGACACCAAGCGATACTAAACTCGTGCCAGCGTGTAAATGCATCGCGAGCGCTTGGCGCAAACTTCCTTTGATCTGAGTGCTAAGTGTGAGTTTTTCTTTTCGCATTCGATCGTGAGCAAAGAAAAACTCACACTTAGCACTCTGTGTTCAAAACCGACACCTGAGTGGGTCGGCGACAAGCGTTCCCAAACACACGCGAGCCAAGCCAAACACCCTGTTTACACGCTCGTGCTTGTGGACGCTTGTGGAGGCTTGCCACGCATGTAAATGGGTTAACACCGGAGCCGATCGGCGACAAGCGTTCCCAAGCACACGCGAGCCAAGGCAAACACCCTGTTTACACGCTTGTGATTGTGGACGCTTGTGGAGGCTTGCCAAGCATGTAAATCCGGTATTATGTACACTATTTTCTTATGTCTTAAGTCAGTTGTCAAACATTAAAGAGATTTTATCCTATGCTTCAGCTATTTCTTGTTGACTGCGGAACTTAAAAATAAAATGTTTATTGGTTACCACTTCAAGTTAGCTGGAATACTTTTTTAAACGCGAAAAAAATTATAAAGGCAAGAAAAATTCGAAAAGATGAGAACGAGGGAAATTTAGAAAAGAATAAAAGTAATAAGTATCTGCACTCTATACAGTCTATAGCAGGGGTCGGCAACCTGTGGCCACGTGCGACTATTTGGATGTGAAGCTGCGGCTCTTTTGGCGGCGTAAGGAACACGCAAATATTATATATTTTATATAAAAAACATTTAAAAATCGTTCTCAATCGACCTTTCACCTTCACCCCATCGCACGCGTCATCACTGTTTTCAGTCCGTCGGGAGCTCTCGAATGTTGAGGTTTTATTTCGCTTTAGACGCATAACATTTTTTTATCAAAAAACTTTATTTCTGAAAGTACCTACTGTTTATTGCTGGCAAGAAATTTTTTGTGGTCCTTTAAAAACATTGAATTTTGTAAATTGTAATTTTTGCTCTTCCGACTCAAAAGGTTGCTGACCACTGGTCTATACTAATATTACAAAGAGAAAACATTTGTATAATAAATTCAAAAACTACTAGACCTTAAAAATTATTTCACCATTAAAATGCTACACTATTGAGGAGTGACCTAAGCTTTTTTTACCCAACTGAGCAATAGGAAGTTATTATTTTGGGTACAGAAACGAACTCGTGAATAACAGCTAGCTTTCTATAAGAGCATAAAATATATTATGGAAATTTAGACAGGACGAGGTCCAACGGGGTAGGTAGTTCATGATACTAGCTAGATAGTTCGCACTTTACGTATTAGCTGGGAGTTAGACAGATGACTCATTTTTAAAAGAGACCTGAATTTAATGAATATTCTGGCTCAGGAAAAAATAAAATTAGATCAAAGTCTTTTTAAGAAAAAACACAACATGGATCTGATTAACGGTTACGCTTTGTAGAGCTAGGTGATTCATTAATCTAAAAGTCGTAATGAAACTGACACTTCTTAAATAAAGTTAGATTCGCGGCCGCAATTTCCTAAGGGATTTCGAGGGAGAAAAAAATTCAAATTAATCGCGAACTCATCCATATTTATTTGACCCAAGTCTTGGCTGAATGTTTGTAGGTCGATTAGTAAAAAAAACTGAATGGTCGTTCAAAAAGCTTTTCGCAAAACTTAATTTATTTTATTTAATGCCTCTAGATCTTTTCTTTTCGAAGCCTTTGGGCTATGAATATGCTAAATGTATGATGATGTTCAAAATTTTTATTTAAGTATTTGCTTTTTAAATATCTCGTAGAATTATTATATTATGAGACGCTTTTGTAGTATCTGTATATGTTATGTATCTTATGACCGCCCCTTTGGTCGAGTGGTTAGCGGCCCTGACTACGCAATCGACAGGGCTCGGGTTCGATCCCCGACGGGGACAAGCATTTGTGTGATGAGCATCAATATTTGTATTTCTGGGTTTGGGTGTTTATTAAATATATTTCGGTATTTATATATGTGTTTCTATGTATTAGTATCGTTGACTAACACCCATAACACAAGAAAATAATTTGCTTACTTTGGGGTTAGATCAGTAAGTGTAATTTGTTCCGTGAATATTTATTTATTTATGTATTGTATTTACTGCTGCGTGGTCTGGTGGTGAGTTTATTCGGCTCAGATCATGAGGTCCCAGGTTCGGTCCCCGGGTCGGGCAAAATTATTATTGACGTTTACTTGAGGTATTTCTCGAAAGGGCAATGGGCCCGCCTTTCTTTCTCACCACTGTAACTTCTGTAAACCAGAATCAACAGCGGCAACCATCCTGATAACCACTGAGTTATGAGCTCAGGGTGCCCTGGGGAAAAGCTAAGCTGTCTTGGGACCCGCATCGAAATTAATCAGAAGTATATAGGAGGAGTAGGAAAATATATCCTGTTTCCCTCCATTTTTAGCAGGATATAGCAAAATGTTAAAAGCATAAAAATGCTACGAAATGAGACTTTTACAATCAGGTTAGGCCTAATTGCTATTGCATCATGGAAGTTTGGAAATTGGGGACCCACCAGAATGGCCTACTTAATTTTACTTCCAGTATTTAGTATTTCTCGAAAATAAAATATGTCTGTAGCAGTTCGTAATATAACGGGTGGTGTCTTACCACTTCCAGTCCTCGGATGAGCACGAAAAGCCCTAGGTCCCGGCCATCGCTAGAAATTGTTGATTGTCGTTATCAGGTCAGTGAAATATGGCGATGCATGGTATGATCTAGTGCAGCGGGATAGGCGGAGTAAACTGCCCACTATAGACTTTTCAGTTCACCACGATTCACCAGTTTGTCGGTTTGTGAGATGAGTGGTGATCTCCATCGCCGCGTTTTACCGCCCTGAAGGCGATTATCGGCTATTTCTAGTGATGACCGGGACGGCTTTACGTACTCACCGAGACACGGAAGTGATAACACACAACCTGCCAAACTCCAAGATGCTACTGAGAATTTGGATTTTCGAGAAAATTCTCAAAAAAAACCTCAATAACACTTTTGCCTGACCCGGGGATCGAACCCGGGACCTCATGATCTGAGCCAATTAGGCTATTCCCTAGACAACGAGGCAGTCTTCTGTCAGGCAGATCGTAAAAGGCGACCGATTGGCTTTACGAGTCACTACCATCGTGACTACTAGGTGGTAGAGTTCTGCATTGTCTCGCCCGGGTCTGGTACCACCGCCTTACCTATTCCTGCCGCAATAGCGTCAGTGCATGTGTTGTGTTCCAGTTTGGAGGGTAAGGTAGCCGGTAAACTTATGCATGTGGCCTTAGACTACGCCACAAGATAGCAACGCACCATTACCACCTTTGGTGTCTATAGGCGATGGTTGACCCTTTCCGTCAGGAGACCCATCTGCTTGTTTGCTATCTTATGATATAAAAAAATGGCAGTTGTCATGCCGAACGCCCATGCCGAAAAAAACTTGAAAGAAATTTTATTGGTTACTAGCTTTTACCCACGGATTTGCTCGCATTCAAACCATTAAATAGGTTTTTTAAAGTATCCTAAGTTACTTTTAATAGCTCTAAGAATATCTGTACAAAATTTTATGATAATCCGTTAAGTAGTTTTCACGTGAAAGCGTAAGGCAAACTTCCATCGCATTTATAATATTAAAGTAGCGGTTTTATTGAGACCACGGGGTGATCGTTAGTTCGATAAAATAGGTAATACGCTTTAAACATAAGACATGAAACATAACGTTTCGAGGAATAGTGGTCGATCGAAAGATACTATCAAAGTGATTTAGAATTGCTTCCACCGCAAAGGGTAGTATTATGACCGATGACTTACTTCCCGCAAAGCAGACAATTCATCGATGTTGATGCAAATATATTTTGTATGGTACTAGTTGATCTGTAAACGTTGTTTTGCATACAAATTACTTGTGTTGTATGTAATTAATCAGTGTTATTTTATTGACAAATTATAAAATTGTAAATTTAAATTAATTATTATTATTTTGAGATTGAAATTTATATATTATCGTTAGAATTTTGACATCCAATTTAATTAAAATTCATTATGACTGACTATGTTGTTGCACATGCTTTATTTAATAATATAATATGAGAAATTTTAAAACTGTTAAAAAGTAATAATTAGTAGATATGTTTAATAAATTATATTGCACGCCATATAGGCAGTACGTAGTGCACTAATTATATGTTATATTGTAACATCCTGATTCATTTATGTTCAAGCAATAAATAAATTATGATACTTTGTTTGGGTACTTGAAGGGGGGGGGGGGGGGTCGCGGACAAACAACGTGATACGTAAATAATATACAGTAAGGAGATAATTGATAAGTGTTGATCAATATCTATTTAAAAATTTAATAATTTTGAAACGCATTATTATTATGTTAGGTCTATAGAAATATTAGTAACTAGCTGTTGCCAGCGACTTCGTCCGCGCGGACTTCGTTTACTCCGCACAGCACCAATCCGCTAGGGGATAGCGTGATAATATGTAGCCTATATGTTGACCCGACCTGTTAGTAATATTCATACAAAATTTGAAGTAAATCCATGCAGTATTTTTTGAGTTTACCCCGGACATACATACAAACAAACAGATAAACCAGCGACGAAACAGCCACTGGACGCCTAGTAACAGGCGAATAGTTTCTGCCAACACATCTGACCTATAGTTCCGATATAAATGTCCGCGCGGAAATACTCAATCAGTGTCGACCATTACTGTGACTTGTCAATACGATCGGTGTGTATTAAGAAACTGCTGAAAAAATATTCGAAATGCCTCAGTGTAGCATTAAATGGTGTGGTAAAAAAGCAACACATCCAATATGGAGAAAGATGGGATAACATTTCACTTGTAAGTAAATAATATCTTTATTTGTTTTGTAGAAACAATAAAAACAACAAAATTTTACGCAAGTACAAAATTCATGATACACTGGTCGTTGTTTTAAAACAAAGTACTCAAATTATCGAGCTGTCTCATTCTTTCCCGATGCGTTCATTATTCCATTTATTTCTAACGTTTTATGGCACGTGTAACTAGCGTTGTTGCAATTTCGTTATCGATAAAAATATTAACAAATATGATCAACGCTATTTATTTTTGCCCATTTATTTAATAAAAACTGTATTAATTATAACTTTTAAAAAATTTCAAACGTGTTATATATTAATGATTGTATTTTTATAATCGGGATAAAACAATTATCGAGAATGGAAATACTAATCCTATTATGCACTCAAGTTTTGTATGAAAATTGTATGGAACATGGATAACTGTTTGTAGCCGGTAAAAAACATCCGTAGTATAAATGCGTGGCCTAACATTTTCAACCGACTTCAAAAAAGAAGGAGGTTCTCAATTCGGTTGTATTTTTTATGTTTGTTACTTCATAACTTTGTCATTTCTTGACCGATTTAGAAAATTCTTTTTTATTTGGAACGATAAACTTGTCGTTTGGTCCCATTTAAATTTGAGAAAGAAAGATTACCCCTAAGATTATTTAGTGCAATTTTTATTTTGACCAAGTTTAATTGAAGTCGGTTTTTGTTTTGTTAAAATTTGTTACGTATTAGTTTGTTACTCCTTCATGCAAAAACTACTAAATGGATTTGGATGAAACTTTATAGTAATATAGCTAACCTATACAAATCAGGAAAAAAGACTCTGCACCTTTTGCATACATACGATTTCTCTGTTAATGTGTGTGTGCCTGACAGATTTTGATTAAAAATGTGCGTACTCTACCGCCCAAAGGTTGTAAGATCCATAAAATTTGTAAGATCCGCTAGTAAAGACTTGGGATATACTTTTAATTTTAGGTACCCTCAAGATATAAATGTAAAAGAAAAGTGGATCAGTACAACAAGAAGAGACAATTGGATGCCATCAAAACACAGTGTGATATGTTCACGCCATTTTTCAGAAAACTGTTTCATATATATGAAAAATCGTCGGCGTTTGGTGAAATCAGCTATACCAATATTATTTTTGCCTCTTTTGGTGAGTTGTATTTTCTTGAGCTGCTCGCACACATAGTTGGAGTACGTACTATTAAAGTAATACGTGCTCTTACTGCGTGCTTTTCCCTCGTGTTGGTCCGGCTCCTTTGAAGTATAGACCAACTGCCGTTTTGCAATGCAGGTCTTAATAGGTGATCGATTAGTTACGGAAGTATGGAGGAACATACACGCAGGTCTTTTGGTGCGGTACTATTTTAATGCGAGCGTGAATTGCTGTTTATCAGTGACAAGAATTGGATGGTTTGATCGATGGAAGCTCAGTATTTTTGTTAGTATTGTTATTTAATATTATTGTAGATTTAATTATTACTTGTTAATACACCAAAAAGGATAAACAATGTCATAAAGTTTGTCACGGTTTATTAAATAATAAATCGATGTTATTTAGAAAAAGTTTTTTTTCCGCCCGGTATTTAACAAAAGAGCTTTGCAATCGTTTTCCTTTTGGAACAAATTTATCGATAAGTGTATCGACAATCACTAACTTAAAAATACTCTGTACATCGCTATCATTTGCTGCGGTTTTGAATTAGCCAATCACGGTGTGCCACACCGTGATTGGCTTGGCTGGCACCGCTTCGTCCCACCTCAGCTAGTTGCCAGAATGGATTCAATACGGAAAATCAAACACAAGGAGTCCAGTGGCTGTGTCGACGCTGAGATAAACAGACAATCAGACAAAAATTCTAAAAACTATATTTTTGGCTTCGATATCGATTGTAGATCACGCCCCAAGTATTCTTTTAAAAAATATTCAATGTACAGTTTTGACTTTGCTACGATTTTATTATATCTATAGATTCTTTTCCTTTAGGATAAGAATTAATAATATTTTTACGATATAATTTTGGCAAAAATAGACATTAAATTACGTGACAGTGAACACTAATCAGAAAGTGTTACGTCACACTATGATAAAACGCCATATTGTTTTGACATTTCCATAGAGACTAAAGAGTATCAAATATCTATATGATCACATCGTGATGTCATTCAAGACACCACGATAGTTTAGTGCGTTTTCGCGGTAAAATTTAACTTATATTTTAAAACACGAAGTTATTATTATAAATGTACGATATTTGAAAAATAAATCATTTTTTATTGTTATTATACGTATTAAAATAAAGTAATAAACGGATTTTTATATTTAGCCAACTAGCCTATTGTAGTTAATTCAATTCCTGTCAAGCAGTTTGTAATTCAAGACAAAATATAGGCTAAAGTTGTCGACTTGTACGTGGTAGATTTACTACAACTGTATAATTCTGCACGGATTTTTAATACAATAAATAATTTTTACTTGCTTTTAAAAAACTAGCTTTTAAAAAAACTGATCTATCGGCTCACACGTTTAAGAGTTACGATTCCGCAGACAAACACATACAAGATGGTCAAAGTTAAAACACCCTTTTTTCATCGGGCGCTAAAAATAATTTTACTGGCGATTTTTGGTGCTGTATAAAATCGTTGAGTAATCACGGAAAATGTTTCTACATATTTCAATAACTTATTATGCTCAATATTTGTTCTAAAGCCTAATACGTGAAGCAAAAACTTTGTTCTCCTTGATCCGACAATAACGCAAAGGAAGAACGATAAAATTTGGCAGCTAAAGTGTATGGTGAAGAAGTGCAGATAGTTTTCCCCGTGTTGGATCCGGGCTCATTTAAAGACAGAAGAAGCCAACTGCCGTTCGGCCAGGCAGGTCGTAAAAGGCGGCCGATTGGCTATGCGAGTCACTACCATCGTGACTACTAGGTGGTGGTAGAGTTCTGCATTGTCTCGCCCGGGTCTGGTACCACCGCTTTACCTATTCTTGCCGCAATAGCGTCAGTGCTTGTCACTATCGTGTTCCAGTTTGGAGGGTAAGGTAGCCGGTAAACTTATGCTTATGGCATTAGATTTTGCCACACGATAGCAACGCACCATTTACATCTTTGGTGTCTATATGCGATGGTTGACGCTTTTCATCAGGAGACCCATCTGCTTGTTTGCTATCTTATAATATAAAAATATTAAAAAAAAGTTAATATTTTTATAAAATATGCATTAGAAACACATTAAAATATTAAATTAATTAAAATGAACAATATACTACTATTACAATGTACACTACCATCCATTTAACACAACGTCATAATATACACACATGTATACTATTTTTTTATGGCTACACCTCGTTAGTTGAGTAGTTAGCGAGCCTAACTAAAATTAAATTTCATCCAAATCGATTGTGGTTTAGGCGTGAAAAAGAGACAGAGACAGACTGACAGACAGAGTTACTTTCGCTTTATAAATTTACTAGCGACCCGCCCCGGCTTCGCACGGGTATAAAATATTTATATAGCCTATGACACTCAGTGAAAAAACGTGTAAATGGTTGACTCTACGGGCCATCCCTGAAACTTCCAACTAAGTTAAGGCATTTTATGGTCAAAAGAGTAAAAAATATAAGCATAGATTTTTCAGTTCAAACATCTAGTTTTTTAAAAATGGCAGTATACTAATTTTTGAAAAACTATATATTTTGAAAACGATTATGGCATTCAACTCAATTTTTGAGATCTAAAATATTGCTTTAGCTAAATAATCGATAGGTTGAAAAATTTCGATGCAATGTCAAAAAACATTTTATTTTCAATATTCTTCATTGATAAATCCCAAACAAATCGACCGATTTTAATTAAATTAACGGTATTTGATGTAGTTTTTAAAGGATAAAAGCTAATAAGATTTATAAGTCAATCGGTGAATTAACTTGAAACTTATTTAAAAAAAATAAGTAAGTTTGCTAAAAACAACTTAATTTTAATATTTGAAAAGCTATAAGTTTTGAGAATTAGATTCGATTTTGATTTTTGAAACGGCATTTGACGTAGTTTTTTTAGTACTAAAATATCGTAGAATACCCAAGAAAGAAAGAAAAAAAAATATTTATTTGCAAGAATATGGGTGTTACAAGTTGTTAAAAATAAATTAAGTTACCGACATATTCTACCAATATATGGTGTGCAAATATTTAAAAAAAATATCATTATATTACATTTAAAACTATAAATTCTATCGATTTTTCAGAATTACTACCGGATCGGAACGCGGCCACACACTGAGAAGATCCGACGGAAGAAACTCAGCGGGCTGGTCTTTTTTTCTCTAATATTGAAGCGTATTCATGATTAGTTGAAAAATTGATTAGTTGAAAAATTTCGAACCTGTGTCCAAAAGACACTTAAAAATGTTTCGTCAACGATTACTCCCAAGCGAATATACCGATTTTGATGCAATTTATGTATTAGACGTAGTTTTTTGAGGAATAGAGCTGATTAGTTTTTGTACTCAATCGGTACATAAATGTAGAAATTATATAAAAAAATACTGTTTCACTAAATTTTTTTATGGTGTTTTTCAAAATTTTTCAAAATCATCTGGACCGAATCGGTTCAAATTTTCAGAAAGTTTAAGTTGAGCGGAATTCAATCGAATGCCATCAACCGCGTTTCTATCGGTCCAGCCGTTCAAAAGTTATGATATGTTTACATACACATATACACACACATACATACATACAGACATACTGACGTAATCGTGAAAATAGTCGGAAAAGGTTCCTAGGACCTCAAAACGTAGACATCTGGAGAAAACTCGATTTTCGAAAATCGGGTAAAATCAGTAACTTTCTTATCTACATACGTATGGAAAGTTAAAAATGATTAAAATTGATCCAGTAGTTTTGATTTATTCATTACTGCCCGTGGTCCGTACGCGTTAAATTTGGAGTATAACAATTCCCCTTTCCCTATACCATGAAGATTTCTTGCTGTCTTTGGAATATCTAAATTCATATACTACATTTTTTACTTATTTACTTTTTACATTTTACCTATTTCCATTGATATCCTATTTCTTTTATTTTTACAATTAATATATTATAGAATGTGTTTATATATATATTTCAGAGCTTTCTTGTCATTAGAGAATACAAACGTGTTTTCTTTAGAGGTTACTCTTGAAAGAGCGACATATAGTTGGCCATGTGAAAAACAGTCAACGCTCAAATCTAAGCGTAGAAGGTTTAACCGTGCGATATGGTCATTGCAAAAGATGTGTGTATCGGGAACTCGGCGCAGCCGACCGGCAGGTAACCCCGTCACCGCTATGCCCTTGCATTTTAAATCTGTAATATCTTCGAAAATATTCATTTAAATTACATGCTGTAAACGGCCATATCGATCTATATTAAATCAACAATGTATTTAAGGTACGTAATTGGATAAGGATTAATCCTGTATGGCTTAAAATTGCTTCGAAAATAAGCCATTATTTTTCGTAAAAAGTAAAAAACAAAAAATGCTATTATGGGTTATCCATAAGGGATAGACATATACCATCGTGGAGTTTTCTGTAGACCTTTTCAAGGTGTACAAATACTTAGTACATTATTTTGATAAATCTCGTAGGGTTCAGCCTGCGTTTGGAATGTAAGCGGAAAAAAATGTAATTATTTACGACATCACATTAGAAACCTCAAAAATTACAGTACTTCTCGACTCTATATTGAATGTTATTATACATATAAACCTTCCTCTTGAATCACTCTATCTATTAAAAAAAACTGCATCATAATCCGTTGCGTAGTTTTAAAGATTTAAGCATACATAGGGACATAAGGACATAGGGACAGACAGAGAAAGCGACGTTGTTTTATACTACTTTTGTTGTTTACTTAATGGAGTCACTGACGGTTTTATCGAGATATAATCAAGAGCGTTTTGATTCCTTGACACAAAACTATTCACTATGTAACTGTGAAAAAGTTCCACAAGACCTGCACTGTTGCTTAACATCTCAGTCAGTACAACCGTTATGCGCGGATGACAGTCACACACCCACAACTTCTCCAGAAAATAATGTGATAATGATCAGTGATGAGTTAGGAAAGTCAATGGGCTCTATTTTATCTAAAAGCTTAGGACAGCCTATTTTAAATTATTGCATGCCTGGTTGTAATTTATAGATATTGTAAAAAAAAGTTTATGTACTAAGTTTACTAGTAACACAATATTAATTTTATGTTGTGGTAGGAGAGATTTTGTAGATTTTCTATCTAATATTTAATAAAAATGTATGATTCTCTTTCAGTAATAAATGTAAAAAAATTATTACCGTCACATTTCCCTATATATACAGTTTGAAATCTTATGAAAATAACATTAGACACTCACTAATAATTGCTTACATACAATTGCAATTAATAATAGTAATAAATTTGATTGCTTAGATATAAACATTTATAATAATTTTAAGTACATAAAAAATAGATTTATCCTGTCTATCTATGTAAAAAGACAAATAGCCAAATCGCTATTATATTATATAAACTAGCGACCTGCCCGCGGTTTCACCCGCGTAGCTTTTGTTCCCGTGTGAATATCGGAAAGGTTTAGGTATATACTAAAACCTTCCTCAAGAATCAACCTATCTAGTAAAAAAACCGCATTAAAATCCATTACGTAGTTTTAAAGATTTAAGCATATATAGAGACAGACAGAGAAAGCGGCTTTGTTTTATACTATACTAATTCTCAAAACTTATAGCTTTTTAAATTTAAAATTACGTTGTTGTTAGCAAACTAACTTAATTTTTTAAATAACTTTCAACTTTCAAGTTAATTTACCGATTGACTTAAAAATATTATCATGTAGCGGCTCAAACAAACACACACGCTACAAGAAAAAATAATAAAAAATGGACAAAAATCAATAACAAATGGAAAAATGAAAATTCAAAATAAAATCCTGAATCGCGATATCACAGTTATTTATCTTGTAACACTATATACAAGTTTCAACGCTTCTCAAATGGACTTCGGTCCCCAGGCAGTACACCTTGCCTGGCTGGGAAGATCTTCCTTTTCCCTTCCTTGTCTTTGTGACGTCATCGACCTCCACAGTGATGACGTCACCTGACAAGCAGCTGGCCCGCTGGTTCCATCACTTCGACCCTCCAGCGGTACGGACCAGCGGCGCCACAGTGGTGACCCCGATGTGATCATCACCACTAACAGCTATCAACATGCCACAGTGGTGACCCTCAGCAAAACAACACGCATCAGCCTTCTGACCATTAGCGTCTAATATACTCCCCTCTGCTTCCAAACAGCCATCAGCCAGCTTCACAAGCTACGCCTCAACTACGCTTTCCGGAATCCACTTCGAACTGCCTACGTTCACTGGATCTCCAAGCAGCAACTCTGTCCCGCTCGTTCCGACTCATTGCGAACTACAGCGGAGGCGCACTCGTCCCGACTCACCGAGGACCGCGCTTATTCGGCTCGTCTCGACTCACCGCAGACTCGAGCACTCAAGGCACATACGCTTCACTGGCTCAACTAGATCGACCTTCGGTCTTGGGGGAGAGTATTGTAGCGGCTCAAACAAACACACACGCTACAAGAAAAAATAATAAAAAATGGACAAAAATCAATAACAAATGGAAAAATGAAAATTCAAAATAAAATCCTGAATCGCGATATCACAGTTATTTATCTTGTAACACTATATACAAGTTTCAACGCTTCTCAAATGGACTTCGGTCCCCAGGCAGTACACCTTGCCTGGCTGGGAAGATCTTCCTTTCCCCCTCACTTGTCATTGTGTGACGTCATCGACCTCCACAGTGATGACGTCACCTGACAAGCAGCTGGCCCGCTGGTTCCATCACTTCGACCCTCCAGCGGTACGGACCAGCGGCGCCACAATCAGCTTTTGTTCTTTAAAAACTGCGTCAAATACCGTTAATTTAATCAAAATCGGTCAATTTGTTTGGGATTTATCAATGACGAAAATTAAAAATAAAATGTTTTTAGACATAACACCGAAATGTTTCAACCTATCGGTTATTTAGCTAAAACAATATTTTAGATCTCAAAAATTGAGTTGAATGCCATCATCGTTTTCAAATATACAGCTTTTCAAAAATTAATAATTCTGCCATTTTTAACAAAATTGAACTGAAAAATCTATGCTTATAGTTTTTACTCTTTTGAGCTTAAAATACCTTTATTTAGTGAGAAGTTTCAGGGATGGCCCGCAGGGTCAACCACTTACATATTTTTTCGCTTTAATAAATCACAGGGTCAAAACTTCAACGTTGCAGGCTTAGATTTGAGCGTTGACTGTTTTTCACATGGTCAACTTATATGTCGCTCTTTCAAGAGTAACCTCTAAAGAAAATATGTTTATATTGTCTAATGACTAGAAAGCTGTGAACGTTGTATATAAAGACATTTTGTAATATATTAATGGAAAAAGTAAAAGAAATAGGTAAAAATGTAAAAACTAAAAATGTAGTAGTTATATGAATTTAGATGTTCAAAAATAGCAGGAAATTTAGATGTTCCAAAGATAGCAGGAAATCTTCATGGTATAGGGAAAGGGGAATTGTTTGCGGGCCACGGGCAGTAATGAATAAATCAAAACTACTGCATCGATTTTAATCATTTTTTTTACTGTGTGACATAGGCTGTATATTTTATACCCGTGCGAAGATATTGATTTTTGAAACGGCATTTGCCGTAGTTTTTTTAGTCCTAAAATATCGTAGAACACCAAAAAATTATTGGTTTAAAAATTTTGAAGCTATGTCGAATAAATAATTTTTTCAAAATTTTTCGTAAACGATTACTCCCAAACGGATAAACCGATTTTGATGCAATTTATGTATTAGACGTAGTTTTTTGAGGAACAGAGCTGATTATTTTTTGTACTTGTTACATAAATCTGGAAGTTGTATTAAAAAATATTGTTTCTTTTGGTGCTTTTCAAATTTTTTTGGTGTTTTTTCAAAATTTTTAAAATCTTCTAGACCGAATCGGTTTAAAGTTTCAGGAAATCTAAGTTAAGCGGAATCCAATCGAATGCCATCAACCGCGTTAGATCGGTCTAGCCGTTCAAAAGTTATGACATGTTTACAATTTACATACACACATACACACATACACACACACACACACACACACATACGTACATACAGATATACTGACGTCATCGTGAACATAGTCGGAAAAGATTCCTAGGACATCTGGTGAAAACTCGATTTTCGAAAATCGAGGTAAAATCAGTATCTTCCTTCTGCATACGTAGGGGGAAATTAAAAACTGGTTTGCTAAATCACGTTTTTTTACATTGATTATTGAATAACAATTTTACAAACATTATACGATATACCTGAATATATTATCTAAGGAATGTGCTAACTTATTACATGATAGAATGTACTTTACTTGATCATATAAAATTCCGAAAACAGGCTAAAAATTTCTAAAACAAATAATTTGTTAATACTATTTCTAATCATTCACATGATTTTTATATGGTAATATTTGGTTAAAAAAAAAGAATGTACTAAATTTTGATTTTCAGCTGAAGTCCTATATTAACGACGGGTCCCAAGAACAAAATCTTATGGAGAGATCAGACTAAATTGGTTTTATAATAAAATTCGCATTAAACACGCATAAAGCTACAATATACTTTTTATATTTATTGGTCTTTTTTTGTGGAAATACTCAAGTGAACATCATCTTATCTGCAATGTACTCCCACAAACAAACATATTGTAATTTGGTAATTTTGTAGATACGATTTTGTTCTTGGGACAGAACTTGCCGCGCGCGCGTCGAAGACCGGCCGGTAACCCCGCAACCGCTATGCCCCTGCATTTTAAATTAAATCTGTAATATCTTCGAAAATATGCATTCAAATTACATGCTGTAACGGCCATATTGCTCTATATTAAATCAGCAATATATTTAAGGTATTTAATTGGATAAGGATTAGTGATGTATTGCTTAAAATTGCTTCGAAAAAAAGCCATTATATCTCGTAAAAAGTAAATGACAAAAAAATGCTATTGTGGGTTATCCATAAGAGATAGACATATACCATCGCGGAGTTTTCTGTAGACCTTTTTAAGGTTAAATGAATACGAGATAAATATATGGTGAGTGCAATTATTTGTGTTTTTTAATTTTAAAAAGGTGTATATGTACATAATGTGTAGGATGCGTAGCTGAACGTATTTAGTATTTACCAAAGGTGTAATTACAATAAGCTTTGAATAACAATAGTAACAGAAGCAAATATTTATGTAATTTTGCATAGATCGGTTTCGGAACTTATTAAAATAAAGGGTGATTTCTCGCTTTTCCTTGTGTATATTCGACAGTTTTTTGTCCAGACGAACTTATACCCAGCTTCTCTGGCTCTAAGCTTGCACCTATGTAAAAGCTGTTTGTTCTTAATAAATAGTAAGGTGTTCATTGATATATATAATGTTTTTATCACAATTCATACCCAGATCATCCGTCGAAAGGTTACGTAGCTTGCGCGTGGCTGACAGGAAAAGATCTTTTTTAGCCCTATTAATAAAGCGAACGATGACAGACCTCGATTTACCTTGTTTGGGTCGTTTGGCTTGAACACGATGCGCAAAATCAATATCACTGGGCTCCAGGGATAGCTTGGCGCATTTTGCTATTTTCAGTATTGTATCAGCTAGTGTTGTTGTCACCATTGTTCCTGCTTAGCGATAGAATTTTCCAAGCTAGAAAGTCTATCCTCGAGATTCTTTACGTTAGTCTGCAAACTTTTATTTTCTGATGTGATGTTTTTTATAGTTGCTGCCTGATGATATTCACAGCAGCAGGTGGTTGCTGCTGCTGTGAAATGATATTCACAGCAGCAGGTGGTTCTCGAACAAGTAATTGTTTCAACTTCGGTAAGAGACCGTTGACAGCCTTCACATTTAACCATTGTTAAATTGTAAGATTACAGATGAATATTTGAAATTGATATTTATAAGAATTTATTTTAATTTAATTTAGGTAATTTGTTATTATGTTTCACTAATTATTCTGTTTTAAAATTATTTTAAGTCTTATAAAACTTCCGCAAACTTAAATTCGACCGTTATCGGCAACTACCGTTGTTATAATTTCTATTCTATTCTATTCTATTCTATTCAATAAAAGGCGTTTTTATTCCTAAAAGTATAACTTTGAATAAGAGTCTGAGGTTCACAGAGTGGGCATCAACAGGTATAACTAAAAGTAGGAAAAGGCTATATGAGTTGTATGACGAACGATCCTATAATATTGACCCCCATTTTCAGCAATATGTTAAAAATTATTCAAAAATATTTAAACAAGTGTGCAACTTAGCTAAATCTATTACAATCAAAAATATAATTAAGACTTCTAGCAATGTAGTGAAAACAACATGGAGTGTAATTAATTAAGAAACTGTTAAAAAAAACACTTTAGTCATGAGTTGGAATTGAGAATAGGTGAAAAGTTAATTAAGGATCATGCTGAAGTAGCTGCAGAATTTGAAATTTTTTTTCCAACATACCAATTTTAACTACGCAATCCTTAAACGCTTCTGCCAACAAAGCGGAATCTCTATTAAAGAATAATGTTCCAGAATGTCCTTTCTCATTTAATTTTAAATTTATTACCGCTGACGAAATAATAAAAACCTTTAGAACAATTTAAAAAAAAGACACACCAGATTTATGGGGTCATTCTGTAAAACTTTTAAGTCACATAATCGAAGAAATTGCCGTTGATTTATGTGTAGTATTTAAAGATTGCATAACAAATGGAATATTCCCGGATTTAATGAAATTTAGCAAAATAATTCCTTTATTTAAATCAGGGTGTACTACTGATCCCACAAATTATCGTCCTATCTCAATTCTACCAACGCCCAGCAAAATATTTGAAAAAATTCTCCTCAATCAGTTGCTATTTCACTTTAGTAAACTATTACACAATAAACAGTTTGGTTTTTCTAAGGGTCTTTCTACAATTGACGCTGGAGTTGAGTTAATTAAACAAATTTTGATACCTGGGAAGTTCAAAATAATATCTTGGGAGTTTTTTGTGACTTATCCAAAGCGTTTGACTGTGTGAATCATGAAATTCTCTTAAAAAAACTGTAATATTATGGAGTAAGAAATAAAGCCGCTGCTCTTCTTACATCATGCTTAAAAAACAGAACAACAAGTAAACGTAAATGGCAAAACACTAGGATCACAGGAGCTTATGGGTGTCCCACAAGGCTCTATCCTTGGACCATTTTTATTTCTAGTGTAAATTAATGATTTACCTTTCTTAGCCTTAAACCTTAAAAAACATAACATTTTATTATTTGCAGATGATACCTCATTAATTTTTAAAATTGACAGACAAAAAACAAATATCAAACCAAAATGTCAAACCAGTGTACAATATCTGATATTGTACACTGGTTTGACATAAATAACCTGTTACTTAATAGTAAAAAAACAAAATGTATTAAGTTCTCCTTACCAAATGTCAGATTTGTGGAGACCACTCTTAAAATGAAAAACCAAAATTTTGACCTTGTTGATTCTACGGTGTTTTTGGGAATCACTGTGGACTCAAAGTTACAATGGGGACCGCATATACTACAATTGGCAAAAAAACTTAGCTCCGCGGCGTATGGCATTAAAAAGATACGTAAGATCACAGACATAGATACAGCTCGCTTAGTATACTTTAGTTATTTTCACAGTATTATGTCTTACGGCATCTTACTATGAGGAAACGCCGCGGATACTGATATAATTTTTGTGTTACGAAAAAGGGCCATTCGGTTTATCCTTATTATGAAACCAACGGAATCGTTCAGGAATAAATTTAGGGAAATTGGCATACTTACTGCTTACAGTAAGTATGCCAATTTCCCGGCATCCGGAACATGATCGCGAGCAGACTTGACTGCACCTACGTTTCACATTGTTGTACCGTATCCGGAGGAGTGGTGAGAGATAAAGTACGGACTATATACATATAGCTATGTACATATACATATATGTATATATATATATATATATATATATATATATATATATATATATATATATATATATATATATATATATATATATATATATATATATATATATATATATATATAGCTAATAATAATGTATAGTGCGCACGGAACTAGTTGGCCGCGCCTTACGTATTACGTATGGCGCGGCCAACTAGTTCCGCGCGCACTATAGTTATTATTATAATTAGTTATTATTATTGGTACGTATATACGTTAGTAAAGTGAAGCGGATAAAGAATAAAGGAGATGCGCGACAAATAAATAATTAATAATAATATAATTTAATAATATAAATTTTAAATGTAATTTAATGTAGGTAATATTAATAATGTAAATTAATTCTTTGACATTGTAATTAAATGGCAACTTATTGCCAGTTCATTCTCGAAAACTTACTTTACGTAAAGAAAAATATAAGAATGTTTTAAAAAAATGTGATATATCTATCTCTACAAACACCAGAAACAAGGACAAATTAATTACACCATTTTCTAGGCTCAGCAAAGTTAATAACTACACGCTTTTACAATAAACTGCCAAGTGAAATTACTAAATTATCGTACTGTCAATTTAAAAGCAATGTTAAGAAAAAACTAAATAAATTATGATTGTAATTGTTTTTTTTTTCATATAATATATTTTATCATTCGACATTTTAATTTTATTTTTTAACTAGCTGTACCCGCGACTTCGTTCGCGTTTGGCCATCCTTGCAGAGTAATTATTAAATAATTAGTAATTGACTACAGTATTTCTCTCTCTCTCTCTCTTATAAATGTAAAAAAGAGACTTTTTTTAATCCCAAATAAATCGTTTATTTTGATCCAATTTCCAGTATTTGGCACAGTTTTTTAGAGGGAAACTCTAATTCGATTTTTATATCAATCGGTATATAAACCTGAAAGTTATTTAAACAATATGTAGTAAGTTTACTTTATACCGACCGATTGATATAAAAATCGAAAGTCTAATTCAATTTTTATATCAATCGGTATATAAACCTGAAAGTTATTTAAACAATATGTAGTAAGTTTACTGTAAACAACGTAATTTTATTGTTTGAAAAGCTGTAACTTTTGAAAATTTGATTCGATTTTGATTTTTGAAACGGCATTCAATGTAGTTTTTAGTAAGTACTAAAATATTGCAGAAGATTAAAAATGATTAGTTAAAAAATTTCGAAATTATGCCAAAATTTTTTTGCAAAATTTTTCGTCAACTATAAACTCCCGAACGGATAAATAAATTTTGATGCAATTTATGCATTGGTCGCAGTTGGATGTAAAGCTGATTAAATTTTGTACTCTATCGGTACATTAATCTGGAAATTGTATTAAAAATACTATTTCGCCAAAAACTTATGTGAGGTTTTTTCAAAATTTCTCACAATCTCCTTGACTGAAGTCTAAATTGAGTGGAATCCAATCGAATACTATTAACCGCGTTTCGATCGGTCAAGCCGTTCAAAGTTATGAGATGTTTACATACACACATACACATACACATTCACATACACATACCCATAAGCATACGCATACGCATACGCATACGCATACGCATACGCATACGCATACGCATACGCATACGCATACGCATACGCATACGCATACGCATACGCATACGCATACGCATACGCATACGCATACGCATACGCATACGCATACGCATACGCATACGCATACGCATACGCATACGCATACGCATACGCATACGCATACGCATACGCATACGCATACGCATACGCATACGCATACGCATACGCATACGCATACGCATACGCATACGCATACGCATACGCATACGCATACGCATACGCATACGCATACGCATACGCATACGCATACGCATACGCATACGCATACGCATACGTCTACGCATACGCATACGCATACGCATACGCATACGCATACGCATACGCATACGCATACGCATACGCATACGCATACGCATACGCATACGCATACGCATACGCATACGCATACGCATACGCATACGCTTACGCTTACGCATACGCATACGCATACGCATACGCATACGCATACGCTTACGCTTACGCATACGCATACGCATACGCATACGCATACGCATACGCATACGCCTACGCCTACGCATACGCATACGCATGCGCAAACGCATACGCATACGCATA